>JAPMOB010247728.1:0-15130 GCA_029875015.1 Lepomis gibbosus
CACACACACACACACACACACACACACACACACACACACACACACACACACACACACACACACTAAAACACTGATTATTGCTTCCTCTTATTCTTCTAGGGGGGACGAGCAGAAAAACAGCATGACGTGTCACCCTCACATTTCTTGTTTGTTTTCTCATTTCTCCTCCGCTAATGGGGTTCCCCCCTCCTCCCCTTCTCTTTTTTATTCTACTTTCTTTACTTTCTCTCCTACTCTCTCTTCTTAACATCAGTCCCTCCTTTCATTCATTTCTGTTCTCCGTTTCTTTCTCTTCCAGACATATTCTTGTTTTCCTCCCCCGCTTTCTCCTTTTTTCCTCTCATCTTCTCCATGTCAAATTTACATTCATCTCTCCTCTCCCTATCAGCTCCCTCTACCTGGACACCCTCCACCTTTCTCTCTCTCCCTTTTCCCACCTCTGCATTTCAACTGTATCTATTATTTTATCTTTATATCCCTCTTTTCCATCTCTAGTTGCACCCACCTCAACTTTTCCCTCTCTCATCACTACTCTTCTCATTCTTTTTTCATCCCTCCTTTATTTACCTCTCTCTCTGTACTCCCTGCACCTCCCCTCCCCTCTAACTGCCCTTCCTTTCTCCAGATCCCCTCCCTTTAATTTGTTCCCCTAATTTCATACTCCTCTTCTGTCTTCTCCCTCTCTTCCCTTTCTTCTTTACCTCTTCCCTTCCCATTTTTCCATCTCTCTCTATTTCAACTTTATTCCAATTTTCCATCTCCTTGCTGCACCCCCCACCTCTCGCTCTTAGCTTCATCCATTTACATCCTCCTCCGCATTTACTTCACTCTACTCTCCCTTTTTCTTTCTCCCCTTCTCAATTTCTTTCCATCTTTCTTCCCTCCCTTCTTTCCTTCGATCTGAACTCCGCTTTCTCCCTCTCATCCTCTTTTTTTCAGCCCTTCGTCCCCCTCATCTCATTCCCGCCAAGTCAAGTTTACTCCTTCATTTCCAAATCCCTTCTTTCTTTCTCTCTGCATCCATACTTCTTCTCCTCCCCCTCCTCCCTCTCAGTGTTTAGTAGACTTGTTAATGGTTATTCCGGCTGTAGGAAGGATTTATTTGTTTGGGACTGTCGGGGAATTGCCGTGTTCCCATTCCTAATGGCCAAACATCAGGGTCACCCAGAATTCATCATGTTTACACTCTGCGAGCAGACACAGGCTGTGATTATGTCATGTTTCTGTTATGAAGCAAGGACATTTGTGACCAAACACTTGGAGCGAAATATCATTTATCTTTACAGGAGAGGGAGTTTATTTTGAAACTCTCCTTCTTGATTGCTCCATTATTATATCTCTCCCTCCCATCAGCCAATCCTGTCTCTGCTCTCTCTCTTAGCTGTCTGTCTGCTTCTAAATTTGACAGACAAGAGGTCAAAGGTCACTAAAAGCAGCAAAAGTGCATTCGACTTATCAAGAAAAGCAGCCATATTGTCACCCGTCCATCTCTGCGGTCCACCTTCGTCTATCCATCAATCATCCAACCATTTATCTGCTGCACTTTCCAGAGATCACTCCTCGCCCTTCTCCAGCCGTGGTGGCATCGCTGCTAATGAACACGGACCGTTTCTTTATTCCAAACAAAAAGCCAGATCCAAAGGAAGACCAAGCTGACAGCAAACATAAAAGCTTTCACGGCGAATGAATGGCTGCCAAGTCTACATTTCTCTCTTGCTTTGACATCTGTCTGTCGTCAGCCATCTCTCCCTCCTCAACTAAATCCACATTGGAAATCAGAGTTCAAAGGTCACCACCGGCACAGAAAGTCCACGCTGACACCTGTCAATCAAGTCTGTCTATCTGGGCTATGTTTAAGGTCAGAGAGAAACTAAACAAATGAGAAGTAAACGTCTTGGCTTGTTTGTGGAGGAAAAGAAGGACGGTGCATCTTGACACGTGTCCGTCACCAGCAATCATCTCTCTCCCTCTAACGAGTTAAGACTTCACTAAAAGCAGAGAAAGTAGTTTTCACCGTTAACAGCAACACTTCAATTCACTTCATCCCTCAATTCCTCCTCCTCCCTTCCCGATGCTATCTCGGTCTTTGTTTCTCTCACGTCTCTCTCTCCATCTTTCAGTCAGTTCCAGGTTTCAGGGTTGAAAGGTCACTAAAAAGAGTTTTTCTTCATGTGCAGAAAAAAAGATTACTTTTGACACCATCAGTGTCGTGCCACAGGTTTCTAGGACAAAGGTCTCAGAGAGGAGAACAAAAGGGAAAAACAAAACATTTTTATCAAGTTTAGACTTCTTTTATAATAGATTAAATATTCATATGTTGTTCTGGATGCTATTAACGACTTAATAGGCCTTTAAGTTATGTTTATAGTAAAGATATTTTACATGTTTGACTTTGAGACCATTTTGATTTCTTCTTAAAAAAAGTAATTAAATGCAAGTTATGTGGTTTCTACACTAAAGTTGAACAGACAAGTAAACAACTAACAATTATTTTCATCATACATGAATCTGCAGATTATATTGTTGATTCATCCCGTGTACCCCCAGAATTCTCAAAGTTATTAGAATTCAAGACTTTTTAAGACCTTTTCAACATCATGTGGGATGAAATTTAATACCAACTTCACTGCCGTATAATGGAAAATTTGTATGAATGTTAAGCCCAAGAAAAAAGAAAATATTTACATGACTTTAATAAAACATTTTATTATAATTCATTCATATTCAACACACTATAGCTTTTTGGGGTGTGTTTGTACTTTGATAAGATAAAATGAATCAAGGACGGTGGGGACTTCAGATTAGGGCTGTGACAATACAATTAGCTCACATGCACGATTCACAATATTGGGTTCATGAGAAAAAGACAAAGATATTTTAACACTATTTGATGAAATATTAAATACTGAAATATATTTAAATGGGGGTCTGGGGGTCTTTCCTAAAAAAATTTGACTAAACACTTAATTTCCTGCATTTTGGACATTTTCTGCACCAATTTATGGTAGAATTGTCTTTATTTAAGTTAAGTGATTCAGATTTTTTAGCTTAAACTTTTGTTGGACAATGCACATTTGTTCTATCTTTAAATTGCACTGCAGGTTTCCTTATTGTGCAAATAAACCTCTCTCATTTCTTATTGCAATTCACACCGCATTTAACAAATCTTTTAAAAAAGTGATGGAGACATGTCCCCAGTATCGACAGTATAAATGACACCTGTAAAATATTTATGCACTAAGAACTCTTAAGGGGTGAAATCAAAAATACAAAAAATTGTGTGGTATGACTTCTTGCAATTAATTGGCGACCTGACCAGGGTAAACCCCGCCTTTCGCCCGATAGCAGCTGGGATTGGCTCCAGCCCCCCACGACCCTTAACGCAGGATAAGCGGTTGACGATGAATGGATGGAGTTGTTGCAATTAGTTACACCTTGGCTAGATAAGGTAATGTAATGTAATATAATATGCCAATTGCTTCAGTGATTATTAATTCTGTTCTGTTTTTGCATCTAAAGGCTGCTTGAAATACACTGTTATAGTATCGGCTTGAAAGTAGTGGGGATAAGGAGATGGGCTCCGGTTAGTTTTTCCCTTGTTCTTGTGATCGGCACATTTGGGTGATGTTAGATTAATGTGACTTAGTTTGATGTTTCCATTCACATAACGTTAGCCTACAACAGCGGTACAACGGCGACACACAGACATGGTCCTCGTCTCATACACACCCGTCTCTCCATTGATGTTGTAACATTAACTGACCAGTAACTTGCAGCGGGTCTTCCATGCCCATTCTGAGTCGGCCAGCTAACTTTAGCTTGTTAGTAGCCCGTCAGAGACATTTGCTTTCTTTCCTAACAACTGACTGATTTGTGCCAGAGCTTGGATGCCAGAACTCGAGCACCACAAACCACAAAAAACTCCACAGTGGGCATAAAGCTGAACACTAACAAACAGTAATGTTACTTGTACTGCCGTATAACATCCAAGTCACATCTAACATTGGAAATTATAAAGTCTCACACACACAAAATATTCATTTATGACGTTACAGCATTTATTTAATCCTACGAAAGGGCAAGAACAAATTTAAGACCTTGGTAAATGAAATTTCAAATTTTAAGGCCTTATTTTTGGAACATGAAACATGAAATGACTTTTTTAATACTTTTAAGACCCCGCGGGTGCCCTGGATGTATAAAACTATAGAAAACAATGAAAAATGAAAGATGATGTCATCAAATTTCTCCGACCAACAGTCCAAACCGCGAAAATATTCAGTTTACTATAATGTTAAGACAAGGAAAAGCAGATTCTCCCCTTTAAGAAGCTGCAACCATCAAATGTGTTTGAACAACCCGTTCTCACTCCGTCACATATCATTGTTGCAGCGCTACAGTAGAGCAAAGTAAATGCACAACAAATACCATTATCTACGCATATTCTAGACAACTTACAGCTATTTTCATTAAGCCCAAGGTGACATAGTGGTAAGTGGTTCTTTGGTCTGATCCAACCAAACACCCAAAATATTTAATTTACACTGAAATAATACTGTAAAAAGGAGTAGCAGAAAAGTAATTTTTTCTAGATAAACCACAACTTATTGAGTAACAGAAGTGCTATAGACTTATTTCCTGTCAATAGTCTGATCTACCAATCATTTCAGCACTGCTATTTTCTATTAAAAAACAACTAATCACAAACATCCCATCCCATGTGAGAACGGTCAGTTAAAAATAGGTGCTGCCTATCTCAATCTGCAAAATAATCTGACTGACAACCTGCACGAGACAAGGATTTTACACTTGACCCCAAAGCCGGCTCTTGACCTCTAAAAGCAGGTCGAAGGTCATATTCCTAGGTTATCAGGCAATGCTGTCCTCCACTTTCACTTAAGCTCCACAGCAGCTGTGTCCCACTACTTCTCCTTCAGTTTCTTTGCTATATCCTACATCTTTGATCTAAAATTCCCATTGTGAGTGCTTATAACTTGAACACACAAACTTGGTTCATGCAGCTTGAACAGAATCGCTCCATTTTGAACTATGAATGGAATGAAGTAAGCTTGGATGTTATCGCTTCGCAACAGGGAACTAATTTTTCTTTCTTACGGGAGGGCCAAAAATTAAATTAAAACCAAAAGCTTGTATCATTGTACATCTGCCTGTAGCCTCGTTACTACGGCTGCAGCGCACCGCTGCCAGTAACCACAATTCAGCCCAACCTCCACTGTGATACCTCAATGTACATACTCTACTTTATTAATCCACAGTGGGCTAACTGCTCGTCATGTGCAGGGTAATAAAACACAGCAAGGAAAAGATAAAATCATGATGCTTTGTTGCTCCCTCTAGGGAAGTTATCTAAAAAGGAAAGGTCAGAGATTAGCTACAGAACAACAGACAGCAAAACGTCAAAAGCTGGTACACTTTAGGCCTAGATTTGGTTGGTGACACTAAAAAGTAGGACTCTAGCCAGTAAAAAAGCAAACAGACAGAGACCAGGTGGTATGCGTTCAGCTTTACTCGTTTACTTTTTCAACAAACTCTTTCACTTTTTCAACAAAGTCTTTCACAGTCGCCTGGCGCATTCAAACTAACAACTTTCTGGTAAGCAGCTGAAAGGTAAACAAAAAGGTAAATGGTAAACGGACTGTACTTGTGTTGCGCCTTTCTAGTCTCCTGAAGCACTTTACAATACATGTCACATTCACCCCATTCACACACTGATGGCAGTGGCTGCCATGCAACGTGCTGACAGCACATAAGAAAGGAACTATCCATTCACACATCTTGCCGTTTTATGCCCATAGTACATAACGTCAACATACGGTAGCCCGGAAGTGCAAATTCAGGGAGGGAACGTGATTAAATACGTGTCCTTACGTGAGTGGGCTTTCATAAAAAAAACAGGTACTGGTGTTTTGATGAATGTTAAACGACAGCCTTTATGCAAATTTCCAGTAAATAACTTGTTTCAATGACAAAAATGTTTAGATGAAAAAAGGAATTTAAAACTAAGAAATGAACAAAATCTTTTGTTGCATGTTTTCAAACTCACAAGATTACTGCAACTTTTTAGTACTTGGCAAAGTATAGACAGAAAGTCTTATTCGAAACTCCTGGAACCCTGCAGTTTGGTCATTTTTTATGTGCAGCAGGATTTTTGTTGTGTGTATATAGAGTTGTTTGGGCCTGTTTCTATTTCAGTGTTAGTAGTGATGCTCATAGTTTAGTCATAGTTTCTTTTTTAGAGCTTGAAACCGTTGTTGCTCAACTCGGAAAACTCCATCACACTAAGTGCATTTAAAATTTTTTTCCCCCTTATTTTTTATGGATGAACTTTCACACTCAAACCAAATACTTGTTTTTTTTAATTTTAAGTTCAGACTGCAGGCCAAAATTATTTTTTGCTCATATGGGACACAGATCAGGTTTTTTTTATGACAGTGTGAGCAGCCCAAGTCACAGGGAATCTGATCCTTTCCATCTCAGATCAGGGCCAGGAGGCCATGCGACTCTGATGTCTCTCTAGAGTGACCGCTGTCACAAGTCTGCTCTAGATGGAGCCGCAGTGAACAAAAAACTCCACCAAAACAACAAGTCGTCCTCATATCATCTGCTCATGAATTCCCTCTCTCACCTAAAATCCACCTGGTCGCGAGCTAACTTCTCAGTCACGTGCGTGATTTTTGTCCAGGTGAAAACAGCAGAGAAAGCGAGAGTTGTGGGGCTTGTACGCGCTGTACAGTGCCAGAAACAGTAATGCAAAGGACACAAAGTTGTGAACATTTGTCATAACTCGCGAGAAATACAGAAAATCTGGAGAATTGTAACTCAGAAAGGAAACCGGGAGAGGCCGATGAAAAACGGGAGTCTCCATTGAACAACGGGAAGACTGGCAGGTGTGCACAATGCAAATGTGTGTGACCTGGTATTATTCTTTTGCAAATGCGGGTCTCTTTCAGACCGTAGGCCAGTTCACACTGGAGTCTGATTCGGGCCACATTTAAAAAATAATGTCAACAATCAATCAAAAAAAATCAGATCAGGGCAATAAATCGGAAGCATTAGTGATGCAGTGATGCGACAGACTGGATCTGATACTGACCTTATTAAACAAATCCCCATTACATACTGTTTTTTAATCTTTATAGTTGCAAAAAAATAAATCTAAAACGATGTACCGGTATTTTCAAATATGTTATCCTACACAGTGAGGAAAATTCAATATCGTGACTTTAGGTATCAGGATCTGTAGCAGAAGAGAAAAAGGGAGATCGTGCATCTTTAGTTACTTTCACACAGTTCTGGGACATCACATAGTGTTGGGAACCAACAAGACCAAATGCTATTTGGAAAGAATGAATGAGAACATCAGGTCAGGGGCGTGCTTCTCTGAACTCTAAGCTACCTTTACTTACATAACTAACTTATGTTCTCTTTCTTGCACTGCCTCTTACTTCCTCTGGTCTCTTTTCACCCCCCATCTTTGTCTCACGCCTCCTTCCCATCCCCATCCTCCCTCTCTCTTCGTCAGCAGTGACAAGAAAAGTTGTGTGACCCTCTAGAAAAGTGACAGGGCTGAAATGGAATGAGTGTGAAAAAAAAAGGAAAAAGAAAGAAAACGAGACAAGAGTGCTGGTGGTTCAACCAGGGGTCTCTGCTGTCAATTAGACACTGCGCAGATGGAGAGAGGGTGAGTGAGAGACATAGACAGACAGAGACAGAGTGGGAGAGAGAGAGAGGAGGTAAATGAGAGAAAACTAAAAAAGAATGATTGGGGAAATATTACAGGACTGCAGGAGAAAGGGAAAGGAGGGAGTGTAGGAGGTCAAGCAGAGGGTAACTAGATGTTACGGAGGAGGAAGAACGAGCGAGTGAGAACCAGGGAGACGATAAACGAGTGCAGGCTGAAGTCAGAGGGGCCTGCTGGGAGCTGCTCTGTGCGCTGATAAAGCAAATAAAGACAGAATACTCCAAAACAAACAGGGCTAGAAAAACAGCGGCTTTTAGCTGCACTCTGAGCTCAATTTAGATTCAAGCACTTTTTAAAAAGGTCAATTTGTCCTCATCCGCTTTTTTTAAAGTTAATTTGGGTACAAATACTTTTACAGGTTAACTATGGGCCGGGAGTTCATTTTGGGTTCGTCCACTTTTCAGACTTCACTTTAGTAAGATTTAACCACAACAGTTTTATTCTGTTGCAAATTAGATTGAATAACTTTCTTTTTTGATAATTATTATTAATTTTTAAACTGTCAGTGAAGATTCAGCCACTTTGTCCAAATGGATTTGAGAACTTTAAAGTCTTCCCCAACTCTGAAATGTGTTTTGCTTATAGTGACCGTGTTTGGATATTTCACCTTCATTGTGCACTAGTTTAAAAGCCAATCATGGTCCAGTATTCAATTTACTATTCAGATCAATTAAATTACATTCATATAGCGCCAAATCACAAAAACAGTTATCTCATAGCGCTTTTCATAAAAGAGCAGGTCTCAACCGTACTCTGTGATGTTATTTACAGAAACCAATTTCCACCAAGAGCAACCACTAGGTGACAGAGGCAAGAAAACACCTTTTTTAAGAGGCAGAAACCTCGAGCAGAACCATGGCTCAGGGTGGGCGGCCATCTACCTCGACCGGTGTAGGGTGAGAGGGAGGGAGGAGAGAGAGAGAGAGACATAAAGAGGGTGTACTTACAAGTATAATGTGGAAACTTGAAGCTTCCAGTTCACATACGAGACTTTTCAGTGATGTTGGAGACAACTTGTTCAATAGTTTAACGGTTGAAATAAGCTTTTTAAAACAGATTTTGGATTTGTGAATGAGGGATAAGTAGGTGTTTTGTTTTTTTCAAGCAGGTAAACACCACGTTGGATCCCACTTATTGTTCAAAGAGTATTTCTAAACATCTTGACAGAAGTCTGGGGGATCTCAAAAAAGTCAATCAAAAAGGAAAATGTATTCTTTAGAAAAAAAGGACAATATATTATTCATCAGGGCTGAACGGTTTTGAAAAAAAAAATCTTATTGCAATTATTGTCACTGATGCTGCAGTTAAAGTTATTTTCATTTAATGAGATGCGATTTGTGTTAGTGTTTTATTGAAACAGAAATTTTCAATAGAATTTCAAATGTTTTAGTGGGTCTACGATTATACAAATTTCATAATAATTTCTTAGTCGCTATATTAATATAAATTTAAAGAATTTCCCCTTGGGGATCAATAAAGTGTTTCTGATTTAGGACATAGCATTTTTTGATTTTGTTGGTGTTATTAAACCCCAGGCCTTCTCTGCAAGTCTTTGTCAACATTTGACAAAGGGTTGCATTAGATACTGTTTTGTTTAAAATGTTTACATGTAAATAAAATAAAAATGTGGGGCCCACTTGTCTAAACCACCCGAAATTTGGATACGCACACATTTAGTGAAATGTGTCCCCAAACTGCTCCTCAGACAATTATTCAACTGCAGGCAAACAATCTAATTTGCAGATACAGAACAACATTACACTGCAGCTTGAAATGAAACACATCTCTCACCCTCTCTGTGTCCTCAACAAGCCCAAAACAGGAAACAGTTGAAAGGTGAGAGCTGTTTCAAAGTCTTAACTTTTTGGCTTGACCATGGAATGACCGCAGAGTCACACACACACACACACACACACACACAGGAAGGGGTGTAGATGCAGGTCATATCGGGGAGACTGATGGAGAGGTCAAGACTGATAACACAGAACAATGACCTGACCCGGTCACCACACGGTCACTGTAAGTGTGTGAGTGTAAAAAAAAAAAAAAAGTATGACTGACACTGAGAGAGGAAGACACGTGGGTGTGTGTGTGAGTATCTATATCTGTGATTACATGAGTCAAAGATATTTATTTATACTTGACCATTGGTCGGAAGAAGCAAAGCACCGCTCCCCGCTCTGTCCAATCAGCTCGCTGAATAGTTCTGTCGCTGTGACCACTGCCTGACCTGCTGTCACGCCGATAAGGCCGGCCACAGACAGGACAGGAAGTTGAGACAGGGGCCGACAAACACACTAACACACACACCTTTCTCACACAAATAATAGCTTGAACTCATAAATCTGCAGATATGGGAGGCACATATTTCAAGCAGACTATTTTTTTTGTGTTATCTTGGGCGCAGCAGCAGGATCAATGATGGCTTTATTACGCTCAGACCCAGCTATGCAGTCAACTAATATATGTGTGTGAAGCAGACAGGAGAGATGGGTGTGTATATGTGGCTCTGTAAGTAGCTGACAGAGAGTGTGTGTGTGTGTGTGTGATCAGATAAGGGAGTTTTTGGGGGTCTGACGGTTAGGTCTCACCCCTCCCTGGGACCAGTACTTATCCCGCTGACCTTACACTGCACCCATTTTGAGTTGTGCGTGTAAACGTTGTTTTTGTGCTCGCTGTGTTTGACAGAGGCATCAGCCTCCATGACGCCTCGTAATCGCACTTTAAAGGGGAAGAGGAAGGAGGAGAAACTCAGAGAAAGCTGAGGAAGACGACGGTTAGATGGGAATAGAGGACAGGCAGAAGAGGAGTGAGGGGAAAGAGTAAAGCTCAGATAGTGCAATTCAGAAATATTCTGAAGCAAGAAAAAGGAAAAGATGGAAAAGGTTTGCGCTCTATCAATGTAGGGTTACAGAAAAAGAGGAGAAGAGCCCACTAAAAAAAAATAAACAGTACAAACTTGAGGTGAAAACTGGATTTAAAAAATACCATTTGAAAGGCATTTATATTTATTTATTATTCATTGATCATCTTAAACCTGTAATAACTAAATTTTTTTGGCCACTTAAGTTGTGAGAACAATGGTGATATATCAGCATCTTTGAGGTTGACATGGCAAACGTGTTAGAAAATGCATCCAGCGGATATGGAGCAACATCATCATTCACCTCATAACTGTAAGTCCGATATTCATGCTTAGGGCTGTTTATTTTAATGCTCCAGTATTTGCCAGCTGGGCACCTGAAAAAGACTATTAAAGCGGCGAGAGTGAACCAAAACAGTTGTGAGCAGGGCAGCTAAACAATGAGCTTAAACTTGGTAAAAGCTCTTTAAAGCTGAGGGAGCTGCAGATTTATGTTAAAATTCTCCATCGGTTCATCATGAGTGACCCCTTTCATATTATCATTTGATGCAATCTGAAAATCTCTTAACACCGAATTTTTGGGGATAAATTGGCTTATGAAGGAGAAAAAGTAAATTTCTTTCCCCTTACGTTCTTCTAATCTTCACTATCAATTTACACGTTTATGTGCACATACTGTGGCGTCGTGAAGTATATTGAAACGCTGATATGTGTAGCTCTGAAAAAGCTTCTGTCATGTTTGTAGACTATTAACGAAAAGAAAGCATCACAATTGTATCCTCCAGTACACCAGCGATCACAACACACGACTCTGAAGGATCTCAAATTTAAGCTAGATGATTTGTTACATCATGTAGGAGTTAACTCCGGTTAATATTTTGCAATGTAAAATCTGGGAGTTTTAACTTCATCAGATAAACTGAAAAGCAGACAGGAAACATCAGGAGGGAGAGATAGGCGGATGGGACACAGTAAGGGTCCTTGGCCACATTTGAACCCGGGGCGTCACGGTTGCATAGTTACTTGGTACGTCTCGCAGACTGCTCGGCCACTGGGACGCCTCACGCACCAGCATTTCTATGACTGTGTTTGTGCAAGATGGACAAAGCAACATTTGAGAGGAGTTTTGTGTTTCTACGGCCGAAACTTTGCGCGCACAAGTGTCCACTAAAAGTGTTGCTGCATCTTGTGGCGACTGAAACGCCTGCATCCGTGTTTATGCGTGTCCAACTGCTGTTTGTGTGTCTCTCGTCCTCCCACTCTTCCAATAGATCGGCGGGGCGAGCATTTAGATGTCCGTCTGCTGCTCATCCTCCCTTCGCCCTCTTTCTTCTCCGCTCATCCCCGCTCTTTCACCCCTCTCCACTCCTCTATTCATCCCCCCTTCTGTGAGCGGTCAAACAGATGAAGGGAAGTGTCAGCCTCCCGAGGAGAGAGAGAGAGGTAGAGAGACAGAGGGAGAGATAGGGGAGAGAGAGAGAGAGAGACCACCCTGTATGTCCGTTTCAGCCGCCGTATCACTTTCACCTGACTGCACTCTTTCACTCCCTATCCCTCGCTTTTTGCTCCACTCCGTCAACATTTTCACGCATTCATGTCATGTTTTCTCTCTCTGCGAGTTCAGAATCAGGACTGAACGCTCTCTGTTTTCCGTTTCCATCTCCTCTCGTCATCTTCCTTTCGATTCATTCCAGTCTTTCAGTCTTTCGTATTAACCTTCTCCCTCATTTACGCCTTTCACAGTTTCTGCTTTCTTTTCCTCTCCGCACTCGTCCTCACCTCTCTTTCCTCATCTGTCAGTCTGGCGAGGAGTTGAAAGGTCAAAGGGCAACCTTTTGCTGATGTGGCCGAGCACGTGCGGTGGCCGCCGTTCAACCCCTGACACACATACGTACAGTTCATCCCCATCTTGTCAGCAGCCCCTTTCCTGAACCTGACCTGTCACACACACGCTGCAGCTGTCCCAGTGTGACCACAGGCCTTAGGAATGTGAAGGTAGCAGATTTTTTTTGCTCCTTCCATCTCTCAGACCTCGTCTATCTCTTCCTGTCCTTGTCCTCAACTTTGTCTCCACTTCTTCTAATCCCTCACTTTCTGTTCTCCTTACATCTTCCTCCCCCACATTACTTCTTTTCCTGTGAAAAGAGTTGCGACTTCTTGTGTATTTCCCCATGCTTTTGCTTTCTAACCTCCCTCTCCCCTCACTTTACATCTCCACATCCCTCCACATATGGGTGTAGACTTCAGGTCAACTTGGCTCAAGACAAACTCTGGATCAAATCTCGGGAAATAAATCACGCTGACATTCAACAGGCCAGGCGAAATTAAGGTCCATTCATCCCGAAACAAAACTCTGACAGATCATCAATACTCACTTCAAGTTAAATGCTAAATAAAGAAAAGTGGACAAAAACAATAAAGTTTGTTGGACAATATGATTTGGATTATTTCCTGCAGGAGTGTATCATATCTCTTAGTGGGAGTCAGGCATATGAAAGGAAGCGAGGCACGTTAAGTAGCGTGTGCACTCAAGTCGGGAACAATGAAGTAACAAACAAATTGACATAATCAAGTGAAGACTTCCTGGTACGGTGACGGATGACCTCGCTCTATAAAAGTAGGTTTTTTTTATACTGTACAAGAACATAAAACGGCAAACAGTATGTTCTAAAGGAGGAAACGTGCACCCGTTTCTGCATCCTTAGTTGGCTTATTCTGTAATTGCTGTGGCACAGTTTTGCATAAATGAACTTTCTACTTACTCTACTAGTTGAGTGATATTAACTTGGATCGTGGTCATCGTTGCACATATCATCATTGATGAAATATTTGATAAGAGCACAAGTTACACCCAAACAATCTTGAGGTACTGAATCAAAAGGTATCATGTTTTAAATTACGTCAGTATCACGCAAATTAATATTTATAAATTATTTTATACTTGTTGCTTATTTGAATGTTTTTCTTCTATGACTTTTTATATGTTTCTAACTTTTTCCATTGTTTAGATATTATGGACATTTCTTGGTTACAAAAGGTCTCTTTATAGACTCTTTGACCCCATTTACACCTAACCTATGATCTGCATGCATGAAAGGGCTATTTGGTATCAAATGTGGGAATTTATCCAAAAAACATTAAAGCTAGATTGAAATCTGACAGTTGAAACCACTTTGGTCTGTGGAAGGAGCCACTACTGTCCCCTGTGATAACAGCACCTGCACTGACACAGGAATTACACTGAAACTAGCCGTTGTTCCCTGTTTGGAGACACCAGCGATTTCAACACATATCAGCTGTCCTGTTTGTCTGAGCCCTTGTTGTTGCAACCATTAAATCGATCTATACTGGTGATGGAGCAGCGTGAGTGAGAGCCCGTGAGGATGATAGATGTCTTTTTGTCTGTTTCTTGGTAATTGTCAGACAGCAACTGAATTGTTATTGTTGTAACTAATCTATCCCTCTTTTTTTGATTTTTCAGCTGTTACCCAACAGCCTCAGGTGCACTACCGCCACCCTCCGGGCTGGACCAGGACAGACAATGATTTGGATGTAGACCTGGAAAACCACGTCTGATTGTAATCAAATTTGTGTTGTGGCCGACAAACAGTGTGAATGAAAGTGTAGTAAATCAAATTTAGATTTTAATCTGGGGGCATTAAACATTACATTCTGTATGTCAATAGGAGGTTCAGTGGCTTTTAGCCTGAAGAATGATATGATATTCATAGAATTCAAAATTAAATGGAGTAATGGTTGTGTCTCTCTCGTCCGTCTTTTGATACTCAAACTCAAAAGTGTTCCTGGAAGTCCAAGAAAAAAGTGCAATAATGTAAAGAAAAGTCATTAAGACGTGCATTTCATGCACGTTGATATATTTACTCTGTTTGCCCTCAAATACGGCTCCTACTGTCTCCATCTTCTTTTTCCAACCATCTTTCCTCTCTCCTGTTCCTCACTCTCGCAGCCTCGTTAGTCTGGGTTATGAGGAGGTGACATAGAGGTTTCCTCTCCCACTGGGCCTCATCTCATCCCTTAGCTTGTCTATTACCCCCGTACACACAAGCACAGAGGGAGAA
This sequence comes from Lepomis gibbosus, assembly GCA_029875015.1. Taxonomy (NCBI): domain Eukaryota; kingdom Metazoa; phylum Chordata; class Actinopteri; order Centrarchiformes; family Centrarchidae; genus Lepomis; species Lepomis gibbosus. The sequence continues at coordinate 14,705 of JAPMOB010247728.1, forward strand.
TCTGCTATCCTGTCACTACATAATCGCTACTGGCTACGCTGGTCAATCTGCACCCGCGCGCACACACACACACACACACACAGTCAAGGTAAGGGGAGCAGTTGTCATGCTGTGACATGTTGCTTATGGAGTGGGGTAATGTTTGGGGGAGACACAAACGTCAGACAGCTCTGAAAGCAAACCTGTGTCTGTCGTGTGTGTGTGCAAGTAGTTTGACCAATGAAATCCAGTTTGTGTAGGACAGGCAAAAGTATGTGAGAGAGATGGAGAGGTAGATTAATCCAGGAAAAGAAAGCATGATCCAGAATGGGGAGATAAGTGAGTGAGTATGGTGTGATAAAAATGGAAGGAATTAAAAGGGAGAACAATAAGAAAGAGACCCTAAGAGGTAGAAGAGTAAAGAGAGGAAGATGTAGAAGTGAAAGA
>JAPMOB010247730.1:0-34750 GCA_029875015.1 Lepomis gibbosus
ATATATGTGTATGTATGTGTGTATAAATTCTCGTTAGAGACCATATTGAAACAACATTAAACATACTGTATACACATTGTATCAAGTCCTTGTGTACGTCCATAGACGCCAGAAGGATTTTCCAGTGCTGATGGACACACAGGTAGAGGCGATCCAGCAGAGGGAGCGCTTAGAAAAGTTCCAAACATACCGGTTGGTCCGAGGCAACGTGCTGGAGCACCAGAAACAGCAGGAGCTCGACAGGAAGGAGCTAATGAGACGCCAGCTGGAGATGTATGAGAACATGCAGGTCAGTCAAGACGGAGAAAAAACTGTGTACTGTCTAAAAATGAGGATGTAGACAGTAGTAAGTGTTGACTATCAAAGTGAAAGAGAGTGACAAAGATCTGTTGTCAGCTTCCTTTCCCTCTGGTTAGACATCATTCTCTAACTTCTATCTCTTTGCCTCTCTGTCTTGTCTCCAGGCTGCCTTGTGGCAACGCTGTAAGAAATTCCACAACGCTTGCGAGGCATTTAGTAGCCGTCAGATGGCGGCCATGAAAAAGGAACAAGAAGAGAAACCGGCGCTGGAGGAGGCCCAGCCGGCACTTCTAGAAAAAACAACCCCCACCCCTGCTGCTGTCCAGCAGCCCAACAAACGTGCTAAGACTGCTGGCAAGAAGAAATGATGGCCATTGGCACTAACTTCCCATCTCAATTTCCTCAGCAGACACCTCTCAACAAGTCTGAACACTGAATAATCTTGGTCTGATCACTTGATTATATAATATCTAACCAAAAGATTGTTGCCGCACTTGATTTAGAGCCACAAGCATAGTTGTCTCTTGCTTTTATCTCAGAAAATATGAAACTAAGGACTCTAAAAAGTTAGTTTGTAATGTTTGTAATGTTTTTTAACCAAAGACATTCATACTCACACAACATTTATACTGTATACTTTGCCATATTTAATCATAGTCTTATAACATACACATATATCTGTCATCTTTCATCTATAACCTGAACATTAACAGAGCCACTGTTCACCTACAATAGCAGTCTTTTGCTTTTGTTAATTTTCCATTGGAAAATATCAAATATAATAAATTTTTAAATGACAAAATGGCCTGACTTTTAGATGCCCAGTATGCCTGATTATATTCTGCAAATCTTTTGTTTTCTAGAAGGTCACTGTATTGACTGTATGACTCGAGGCATGCTTAATACAGCTAACCTCCCACGAGCTGAGTGGTACTGATTGATTGATTGATATGTTCTTGCTGATGGAAGTCCACAAGAATACAAGACCAAGACAAGTGTTATATATAGAAAATGCAACATAGGTTGCAGATCTTTTTAGTAATATGGTAACTATCTACTACCTATAATACCCAAGCTTGATGTGAATACATTTCAAAACAGATGGTTAGTTTACTAATATGCATGAAACTGTTGATCAATCTAGTGTTTCAAATACATTTTTTAAATTTATTTTAGCTTTGCATTTGGAGCACACCTTATTGGTCTTCATCCCACAGAGTCATCTGATCAGCTGAGGAATGGGAAGCTAAATTGGAAATGAAAGGGAAGAGGGTGCCATCTAGTGGCTGTGGGCATTCATAAATTTTCATTACTGTGCCTGCACAATGCTGTTTTCATAGATGACAATAATGAATAGTTCAATTTTATGCTCCTGTATGAAGGAAATTATCATTATTCAATGTGTGCATGTGTTAGAGGGTGTGGATTTGTGTGTGTGTAAGATAGCAGGATGAGAAGAATTATTTGTGCCTGCTTGCATATGTGTGTATGTGCAAAGTCATCCTGCAGTAATCCACTCCTGCTGAAGCTTTTGTACACTGCAGCTGACAGTTCATTTATTAAAAGTATTGTTTGTTGGAAATGATTTCCTTTCATTGATGATATTGGACTTGCTTTAGGAACAAACACCATGTTGTATGAATCAGTTCTTAGTTGAACTTGCACATGGATGCTATAGACACAGCCAAACTTGAACAGTAATATGTGTGTGAAGACCACAGCACATAATGTTTAATATAAATGCATCTACCTACAGTAGTAGTGCTCCCCTCTGCACACATACTTGCATGTGTACACAACGTCTGCATGTGTGCATTGCGCAGTGTTTTTTCTGCTCATAAAATTGTGCTGCTGTGTATATTTCGCATTGTTCAGTCTGTCAGGCCTCATCTAGCCAACCACTATTTCTACCCTTGTAACTGCATGACAGAACTAATCCTGAAAGCCTTGTTCCTGGCACAGAACATTCCCTCTTGTCTCTGCTCTGTTCCCTCTCGCCCAATTCATTCCTCCCCTTCTAAAACATAAGCTGTTATTTGCTGTTTTCCGAACACCTAAACCCTCCTCCTTCTCCTCCTCCACGCATGAGGTGTAGTGGTTGGGTGTGAGTTTATGTGTGTCGCACCATTCTGTTGTTAGACAAAGAGATCACCCGACGCTGTAATCATCAGTGACGTGTGTGTATTAACAGAGAGGCTGTTTGTTAATTGGCAGCTGTTGGCTGGCGGTTTGATGCAAATGTGTTGTGAGCGACAGAAGAACTCTGGTGTAACCTTGAAAACAAGGGGACAGTCAGCCACTGCATGTGTCTGTGTGTGTGTGATTGCATGTGTGCATTTGACTACCCACAAGTAATAAGATAATATTTGATTCTTAAATGGACCCACATAGAGGGATGATGAAATTAATTGAAACTAGATACAGACTGCCAGAGTGCTGTGGAGACTGCTGTGGCTCTTTAATTCATTTTCCATTTTGGAGGTAATAATTCAGCAATACCTTAATCAATTTCTTGGCTGCTACTTTTGTGAATGACAAAAGGGCATTCTAACTTCCAGGAACTGAGTGTCTTTTTATAGCAGTACAGTGTATACCTAGTGTTGTTATTAAGTGAGCTTTGGTACTGTCCTTTCCCACCTTCCACAGATCTCATGTGGCTCATTACCAGGGGTCTCGGCTTTCATCAAGCTTTTAATGTCTCCTACGTGAACTTAGCTGCATATCAGTTAGTTGTTAAATTAGTTGTTAATCTATTGTAGTGCAGCAGTTCAGGCCTTATTATCTTGTGGTGTGCAATCAAGGCAGGAGTACCACACACAAGCAAACTAAATTATTCTTGTATTTCATCCAAGTGCAAGATTAGATTCATCCAAGACAAGACCCATAGCAAAACTTGATAAAGCTGTATGTGAAAAGCATGATTTATCAACTACACACAAAGTGTTTTAATTAATCTTTACTCTCCAGTTACTCTCTTGGATAACTTTTTAGCATGAGCTGCAGATACAGGACACAAATGTCTTTTTGAAGAAATTGTATAGATGAGAAGGTGGATACTACTTTCAAATCCGGATGCTAAATATGAAGCTAAAACCAGGACATAGCTATTTTAGCTTAGCATAAAGAGTGGAAGCAAGGGCTAAAAGCTAGCCAGACTGCAGTAGACTCCTGGTGTGCTGGCTCTGGGACCCTCATATCCTCTCTGCATGTTACCTTCGCAGCAGCGACTGTAGTGACGGCTTGCTGCTAAACTACAACTTAGCTAACATTAGTTGTATTACTTGCTGTGTCTATATCATGGTATTTGTCGTGGTATTGGATTTCTCCAGATTCGCCTACTCCACCTTAAAACAAATGTGAAAATTATTTTTAGTTAGTTGGTAGGTTAGCCAGGCTTGCCCCAGTTTGCAGTTTTTATGCTAAGCTAAACGTCTCCTGGCGGTAGCTTCATATTTAACAAGCAGATATAAAAGGGGTAAAAATCTTCACATCTAAATCTTGTGACAGCCTCAAAGTTAGCCTTACTTTGTTCTTTGTGCCTTTTGTTGGCTGTGGTTTTCCCTTTTAATCCAGGAAGTTGATGGGTGGAGCTAAGGCCTGGTCAAAGATGCAAAACATCTGAGCAGGCTGGGCTCAGGAGGCTTTAAATTGGACCTGCAGGATCCTCTCACTCTCTTCTTATGGCCTGCAGAATGATCAGTTTGTTCTTTGTGTTTTACACATATAAACATACCACTTGCACAGACAGGCGCTGCACACAATAATATACTGACAGACACACTATGTTTTACTTAATTTACTCAATTAAAACATTTATTATTATTTACAGACTGTGTGGTTTCCCTCACTTGTCTCTCACTGTCAAGCCAGGTTGTGACACTCTCAGCAAAAAAGCAAATTAGTGTATTTCCCAAAATGTTCAACCGTTCTTTGTGCTTCTCTGATTATGCACCACCCAGTGTTTGTCTTCCCTGTGTATACTAATTTTGCATTCAATCTGTGATGTCTGCAAAGAATATGCAGCGCCCTTCAGGCCTTCAACAGCCTTATGCTCAGTTAACTCCTTTTGCCTTTTTATTCACCTTTGTGTCTTGCACAGAAAAATGCATCCCCCCACACGTCAGTGAGCACACACACACACACACACACACTCACACACTCACACACACACGCAAACATACACTTACAGATGGCTCGAGGTGGATACAGGGTCCTTTGACTTATTGGCTCGATATGCTGCAGCATTGTGCCATTGTTGTTGCGTTCTCCCTCTGGGACTGTATGTCTTTAGAGGTTCTGTCCTTAGAGCCTGCTCTGCTGATAAAAGACAGAAGAGCAAGACTTCGAAAGAGAGAAGCCTTTGCTGCTGTGGCTCAGCTCAGAAGGCAAGGGTCAAAAAGCCAAGCCTTTACTGTATGTTGACAGAATGACAGCGCTGAAGGGGAAAGGGTGAGGGCTCACAGATTGATGCCCAGGCTTTACTGCAGTAATTCAAAACCCCTTTAACTCTAAAACACACATGCACGCGCACAGACTAACACACAGACACACACACAAACCCCCCAGACTTGCAGACACAGAAATGCTGACCTGGTTGCAGCCTCATTCTTGTAACCCAGCTATTTCTCTCCCCTGCCTCACCTTGCTTTGGCTTCACTCTCTCTTCAGTCTTCTTTGGCCCGCTCTCAAGTTACGCCACCTCTCTCTTCAGCCAACAAAGCACAGCTCTGCAGACATGGGCGGAGGGGCAAAAAATAAAATAATGAGTCGGGAGAAGTTCACAAAAAAACTGCTACACTTCAGATTTCTAAAAGCAGAGTGAATAAAGCACTGAACACAAGGTCATCATCACCATAGAAAAACAGTACCTGTCATCAGATTTAGGTGACAAGTGACCTATAGCATGAGAAACCCTGTGTAAGAATGTGTTCTGTTGTAACTTAAACTGATAAGCTTTTTAATTGTATCTTCCTTATTTCCCCACGGCCCTCACTTATCAGTGTCTACAAGATCCTCTCTGGACTACCAGTTACTACTTTGTAAAGATTAGTGTATCTCTATTTGAAGGTCAAACTGAGTCAATATTTAAGCAGGGCTGAGGAACCGCATGTCAGGGCGGATCTGTGGTCCAGCTCTGTGTACACTTAAAGATTTGACAGTGACAGCAGAGATAGGCAAGTTGCTTTTCAAGGCGCAGGCCTGTGTTGACAGCTGTCCCTCACTCAGCTCATCGCTACATCATTTTTACAGTGGTGGGATCAAGGGATTGTGTGTATTGTGTGGGAACATTGTGTGTGTGTGTATGTGTCCATATACTGATAGTTGTTTTCTGAGGTGCCTTCTGGGATATTTTAGACCCGACTAACATCACCCGACAGTTATACAAAGTACCACTGATATAGTGGCTGCTGTTGTGTGTTTTCAAAGTTGCACATTTTTGTAGTTACTTAGGAGAAGTCATTGCAGTTGTGGGGCAACAGCTGATGTAACCTCCTGTTGTGCCACAGCCTGTCCAAAGTGTTTATTTCAAAACATCTTCAAATCATGTTTTAGAATGCCCCAGTTGTGGTTCTTTTCCTGTTTGTACCTGTATGCATAGATAAAGTGATTTATTCCACCCCTGCATGGTGTTAAGGGACATTTCTGTTTAGTACAGCACTAATCATGAATCATTTGATGTCACTGCTTCAAAGCTCTGCCTCGGCTGATATGTGGATGAAGGGTAATCTAATAAATAGATGGCTGGATGGGAGGATACAAACAATTTTCTTAAATAGCATCACAGCGACTGCTTGAATCACAACCTAATTGCCTCGTGTTGGAGATGATTGCATTAATTCAGTGATGCAGACTCAGTTTACACAGCAGAGCCGGGAGGTGTCAGGTTGCCAATAAAACAGGAGTCTAAGTTTCATCCCACTTTATTGGATTGTACAGTAGCCTTTGCCAATCACAGGGGATAATTGTGCTGCTTAAATTACCATCAGAGGCTACAGAACGAGAGGAGTCCTCCATAAGACAGCTCACCGTCCTGCCACTGTGGTCCTCGAGGAAAAGGGATTTAACTTCAAAATCCGCTTTTCAGTGGTCATTTCACAGCACTGTCATGGTTGGCGTCAGATTTCCTTTTCACTTCGGGTCATGATTCTTGTTGTGTTGCCACATGCCAGTTCATCAACACAGACATGGTCTTAGTGAAATGCTGATTTTGATAAAGTGTGAATTGATCAGAGCTATTCAATGGAGTCCTTGATAACCTGCCCTGTGCTCAGCTTTGATAATTGCTATCTTAGATAACAGGTCAGGATACCTCTCTCTTTCTCTCTCTCACACACACACATCCCTTTGTGCCTAATTTTCCTTTGACTAGGGATACTTTCAGGTCCCTGTCTGAGCCAATACCAGTAAAATCATGTTAGCCTTTCATTGACTGCATTGTATCTGGTCTTTCAAAAGACTGAAACTGACGGTAGAAGTGGTTTCGACTCATTGAGTCAGTAACATTGAACTGAGGACAAAGTGCTATTCACCTCTCATGTGTCTTTCTTCAATCTCCGGATGACCGGTTTAAGTAAACCTTGTCTTGGCTGCATGCCGAGTGCAGCTTCTTTCTAAGAAATCTTTCCTCCCAGAGGTCCTGTGTCACAGTGATGGTAACATTGGCAATGCCCTTTCCTTTAATAGTGGCATCCATCTGCTCGACTGTGTGCGTATGTTTGTGTGTGTTGATGGTCAGCTTATCGCCTTGGCTGATTATTGAATTAATACCAGCTGTGCTTCCCTGTGTTGGGACAAGCTGACGTTGTGTCACGTCCACCGCCTGAATTCTTTGCACAAACATGCCTGTGCATGCACACATGAGCCACAAACTGCAATTTCAGTAATTTCTAGCTTGTTAGGGGCAGAAATTACTGATGACCTTGAAAGCTTGATCAAACCACACGTCTAACTGTTTTCTTGGTGTAGACAGATCTTTATAGGCTTATCTTCTCTTCTGTCCCCCATTTGTCAAAAATAAGGTGTGATGCCAGGATCATAAACCCATGCTTGTATTAGACTCCAGATTTTTGATTAGGAGTGCAATGACATGATAAGGGCTTTATGGTATTGTCAATTTCTCCACCCCCATCTCCTCATCTCTTTTATCCTCCCATCAATATTTATAAACCCCACTGTAACCATACAGTGAGGGGGTGGGGGTGGGAGGGTCTATGTTGAGGGATATTTACAGATGTAAATATCCCTCCACATAGATCCCTCTAAGCTTCATTACCTTCTACGTGCTACACATCTACATGTGTGTTTGCAGCGGGAATGTTTGACATTGCATCCTCTTTTTGGACTAGGCAGAGACAAGCAAGTGTTCCCTGGAGGGCATTGGCTCATTAACTTGCAACCCCTCAGGGACGTGTGTGTGTTTGTGTGCAATGTATGTACCTGTCTGTATGTATGTGTAACATGCATATTTTTGTCATGTGTGTAAGTTCTTATGACCAACAACTTGTTCTTGTTCTTTTTAATCACAAGCCCCCAGCATATGGATGTCAGTTCTACTGTATGTGTGATGATACTGTATCCCGCTTACTTGTTAGCTAGTTCTATGCTGCATACTTGCCGTATGAGGACACAGTGGTTGAATGCCGCAGGAAGGCTTGGGGTCGAAAGCCCTGAACTCAGGTGTGCCGATTCGCTTGATTAACTACAGCTGTCAGTGAGGGTGGAAGGTTCTTGTCCCTCCGGCCCTTCAGCATGACAGGCAGACTCCCTGACTCTATGTGACCTGCTTTTGTCCCCTGTGTCCCCCTGAGTTGTTCCACTTTCTCCAGACGGCACAGGGACTTGCTGCCATACGGGTCAAACAGGGCTGGCTGTGATGCCAAGCTCTGGGGCTGCACAGTGTGGTGCTGCAGACGGATTAGTCTTGAGTGTTTGAGAGTGTGACAAGATTTTAAGTGCGTTATTAAAATCCACTAGAGGTGAATATTTTTTCTGTATGGACACTTATACTTAGTGAAAATGTGCATTGCTTGAGTATTACCTGTTTATGTAACTCCACATTAGTGTTGGAATTTCAGAACAGTGGATAAAAAATCAGTTACATAATTGCATAAAATCAGAGAACATACAATCCTATACTGCGAGATCAGTGTAATGAGATGCATGTCGATTTATGTATATGGCATGTGTACATGCATATTCTATAATATTTTATGCAAACATCGGTGAAATACATGCACATTTTCATGTGTAAGTAGGTGTTTTACTTCACTCTGCAATCTGCTGTCCTCTGCTGTCCCACTGTGTCTTCAAAAGTAGAAGATTTAAAAAAATTTGATTCCATGTTAATTGATTAGCATTGCCTAAAACAGGACATATTGTAAGCCTGAGCAAAGCCAGTCTGCATAATGCTAATGCAGGAGCTGCTTGATACACTCAGTCATAGTTGCAGTCATATTGCAGACGCTCATCCACCCTTTCCGCTGACCTGACCATGTACATAACAGCTTATAGATCCGTACGTGCCCAATTTGCATATTTCCCAGGGTTGTTGTGTTGAATAATAATACATACAGTAGATAATGGGGAGGCTGCAGAGGCAGGGTGCTCTGCACTGACTTGATTGGGCCATATACAGTTATCCCTAAGAATAAAGGTCCCCGTGCTGTAGAATTTAGTCCAACCTGCAAGATGTTTAACTGATTTTCCAGCTTAAAAGACAGAGCTTCAGAAACTAAAAAATACAAAGCTGGACACGCTTCATTGTCAACTGATCTCTGGAAAAGGTTGCACAAAAATATGTTAAACTTTTAAGCTTTTTACAAAAATAAAACAAACTTGGTAACATCAACCCAGGGAGAGAGAAAGACTCCATTGGTAGCAAGACTACAGTGACCAGCAGGCTGCCATTACAAGGTATGTTGGCAGGTACATTGGATAGGCTACTATGGCAACCGGGCAGCGTTTGTAGAAGCAGCAGCCGGTAGCTCCTTTAAACTTCACTTTTGTTATTTATTTGTTTTTTCCTGCTTTATTGCCACAACATGCATTACCTCTGACATAAATACATTCATTGAAAGATGAAGACTGAGTTTTTGGATTATAGAGCAGCAGACCACGATCCACCCGGCCCAAACACCCAGACCAGGCTCAAGCAGACGAAAGAGAGTCAGGAGAGGAGCCATGTTGGCCCAGCTTGGACTTAATTGCGGATCAAGCACCCGGCGGCTGGTCCATGTTCCCAGCTGTCAGCTCAAGACTCCAGCAAGATGAGAGGAGGCTGCCTCTGTGGTTTTAAATCAATGATGTTTGGTGCTCAAACGTGGTCAAGATGTGTAGGCTACTCTCCCAAATGTCAGACTGTTTAGTGTGAGGATGAAATGTTCATATTATCATCTGGTTGCTGCTGTTTACATTCACCCCAGATGCAAATTCAAAAAATGCACTGTGGAATGTTTGGGGTGTATATAGCCTAAATAATTATATATTAGCCTGCACTTAATTATATGTTCTGTGTGTAGCACGAACGAACTACAAATTTTGTTTCGCTGTGCAGCCTTGCGTTGTATAATGACTAATAAACAATCTTTTACCTTGTAGATTATATACTGTAAAGTATGAGCTATTTCTGTGTCTTTGCACTGCTCACACCAAGAGCTTTATTCCGTTTACCTACTCTTTTCAATTCTTTTTGTGGCCATTTTCAAATTAAAACTAATTATGATATAGCTGGAGCAATTATAAATCAAATATTTATCTTGAGGACCAAATACTGGTCAAATTAATAAATATCACCCTATCACCTTGACTGTACATGGGATTTACACCTGCTCTTGTCCACCCCCATCTCTCTTTTCTTTGTGTCCTGCTTTCTTTACACTTTAAAAAAAAAGAAAAAACACTAATACAGTGGCGCCTTAGTGAAAGGCCTTATCAAAGAGCACAAACAGCAGTCAGACTCAAGATACCACACACACATACACACACAATGCAGCCAGATGAATGGCCCCGCCACCACACAATGGTGCTAAATTAAATCACTGATGTCAGAGTGGCCAAAAGCCCTCCCCTCCCACATCACTCTCTCACTCACACACATGCAAAGATTGACTAATAAGGACTTCTTTGTTTGCCTGCGTAATGTATTCTGGATCAGGTGATATCAGTTGGGGTTGGAAGGTGCATGTGGTCAATTTCTGTTCATTATGCAAATCAGCATTGCAACAATTGTTCTCAAGCCACCCTGGTATGATTACTGAATTAATAATTTGCTCCCTGGTCCTCTTCATATCTTGTTTGCCCTTTTATTCAATAGCATCTTGATATCATTGATGTATCCTTTATCAGCTGTGTCCCAACAAAGGACTAATATGGAAACACATACGGACAAGCTCACATAATCAGCATTGATTATCCCAATGTGCAGTAACTGTGGAAATGCCCTTTTTTGGACTTTTTCCAGTTTAGGACAGAGTTGGCATCAGGTGTTGCTAGCAAGAGAGTGCAAACACAGCAATTACTTCCGCTGCTGCACCCCTGTCCCTGCTGCTGGCGGCAACCTGTCGAAGATGACCGTGTTAGCAAACAGCCCAAACAGGTGGCAATGTCAGTGTCACTCAAGCATGAGCAGCCTCAGCTGAGCTTGTCAAGGCAGGTACTTTCAACTGTAACCTTACAAACATACACAGATGTTCAGAGATTCTGAACTCAACTCACTTAAGGTCTGAGAAGAAACGTAAGCTCTGATAAAGTTGTCTGAGTTGTAGACCTTTATAGCAGGTAATCCAGGCAGACCACAGACTGTCAGAAGTACTGAATGAGTATCATGAGGGTGACCACTTAGTTGATGGTGTTTATTTGGAGACCCCCAATGTAGATTTTAGTTTGATTAAACTTACTGTTCAGGTTAGCATCACTTTCAAGTAATAATTACTTATTTTTGCTCCTATCCTACCACCCATCCACCCATCCTACATCTATACCCACCTATCCTTTACAGGATTGCTGTGGTTGGGAGCCCAGCTCACATTGGGCCAAAGGTGGTGTAGGCCTAAACCTTGGACAAGTCACAAGTCAATCACAGGGATTGCACTTTTAACAGATAACCATTTGCACTTCATGGTAATTCAGTGTCACCAAATCTGAACAAGGCTTGGTTCGCCCCGGACAGGTCATCAGTCAATTACAGGGCTGAAACACAGAGACAGACATTCACACGATTTGCAATCACATTCACATCCACGGACAATTTTCAAGTTACCAGTCAACCTCACCTGCATGTCTTTGGATTGTGGGAGTAGACCCACGCAGGCATGAAGAGAAAACATGCAAAGTCTACACAGCCAGCAGGTTTGAAACCTGTGCTAACCACTGCTCCGTTGTACAAATATTCCCACTAGGTGGCAAATAATATGAAAGTTCTTGTAGAGAAGAGACATGGATATTTCAAGTCAGCTGAAGCACTTCTGCAAGGTAAATACATCCTCATATTAAACCAGTTTGGTTGGGAAAAGTTTTTAATTTAAAGGATTTCCGAGTACTAGTTGCAAGGCAGAAGAATAAAATAGCAGAATTATTATATTGATGGGTTAGATGACTGACACATGCAAAACATTACCAAGACATCAAACAAGCCATTCTATCTATCTGTTATTTCTGCCATTCTAAATGATTACAGCATAGATGGGAGTCTCATGGGGTCTAGACAGACATCTTCATGGAGCTACTGTAAAACCCTGTTGAAAGGACAAACCAAGTCAGTAACTGTTGACCATTTCTGCAGAACCACCTGTCCTGAATGTTGGATGAACAAAATTCACAGAAACACTGTCCGGAGCACATTTTTGCGCAGCACTAAAGCAGGGTTTCAGATAAAAACGTTATAGCCTTTGCCTTTGATATTTGATGCATTAAGGTCCCATCAGTGGGAAAATCCTATGCCTTTCTCAAACCCACCCCTCCTCAGTAGCTCTTCACTATGAAGTGTTACCCACACATGAAGTCAAACTTATAACTGTGCAGGGTTCTCCATAGTTGGGAGGTTAGAAATAACAGGTAAACTGTGGGATTGGATTGGATACTGATAGAAGCATTGCTTGCTCAGCTGTTTCCCTGCAAATGCATATAATAAATTTGTGTGACGCTTTTATTTCCCCTTTTTATTGTCACCACAGTTTCTTTTATTTTTGTCTAAACCCACCATGAAACATATAGTGTAAGGGAAATTTGGCACATTTATGCAGTGTTTCTCCAATTCTCCCGTCTTGCATAGTCTACTTCCACTGTCCGCTATGGTTTGGGATGGCCTTCAATATGGCGAATCTTCGAGGCAAGCACACAAACAGAGGCGTAGGGGAAAGGCCGAGGGTGTAGTGGAAAGATTGGGGCTGAGCCCCCGTCTGTCTGCTTGTCGGTCTCCACAGACACTCAACGCTGCAGCATCCCAACATCAACAGCATCACCAGGTGCAGTGGAGCAAAACCTACTATGTGTGCGTGAGAGAGAGAGAGAGGAGGGGGGGCGTTGTCGCCTGAGGCAGATGAAAGGAGGAGGGTGGGGGGCTGGCAAGGTGGCGGGATTTGTGTTGAAGCCTTTGCTCTGTCAGACATGCGCAAGAGCGTCAGCAGCAGCAGCAGCACCACCACCACCACCACCACTGCGCTGCGTTTCCGCCTTGGCTGAGCGGCGCACACAGCCGAGAGGGGAGGGGAGGGAAGCCGAGAAGAAGAGCGGAGCCACCGAGACGCAGTGAGGCACAGCACGGAGCGAATTACACCGACGCACCCTAACATCCCAGCAGCCAGTCTCCAAATCTCCACGTCAAGAAGCGAACCTGTGCGGTGCGCGCCAGAGCTTTTCAGCATGGAGACTGCGCTAAAAAACAAGCACTAAAATGTGAGATTAACAGAGGAAATCAGAAGAGAGAGAGAGCGTGTGTGTTTGTGTGTGAGGGAGAAAGTGGCTATCCCCTTTATCTTTTTCGGGTTATCTCAGTTCTGTGCTCTGCAGTCCGAAAATGAAGAAGTTCAACATCAGGAAGGTGCTGGACGGCTTGAAAGAGGTGTCCTCCTCCACCCCGTCTGTCCAAGTGGGTCCACAGGAGAACCATCTGATCCAGGAGACTATCCAGTCCGACCATTTCCAGCTCTGCAAGGTGGGCGAGCCTGATGATTTTACTACACAGCTGTTTTCATTCCCTTTCGCATGTAGTCCTTTATTTATTCATTTATTTTAATTATTATTATTCACAAGTCACAGTTTGTACTGTGCGCATCCCTTCTCAGGACACAGCAGGTGCGACTGCGAGTGAGCTCCACACAATAAATTAATTAATGGGCAAAGCATTTAGCTCTGTTGTCATCTTCTAAACTATAACGAGCACCTGCTGGATGAAGGTTTATTTAACATTTGGCACGAATCTCTTTTAGAAAGAGAATCATAAAAGCGCTCTGTGCTTGTCTAAGGCACGGTAGGTAGCCAATGACATATCTAACTACAATGCGCATACTGTATGGCGAGTGCGCACTAACGAGAGAACACTAGAGATTACTAACTTCCCATAGGGTTGCACGTATTTCTCTTTCAATTTCGCCAAGAAATTTCTCAAAGCAACTAGTTATTTAGGGTATGGTCACATTGGTGTTATAATGCCATCATTTGCTGTATGTGTGCTTGGCATGAACTCTCATATTGAGGGGTTGGGCCAAACTGATCCCCTCTTGCATAATCTGCTGGGTTTGGATTAGCAAAACGGTAGTTTCTGGTTAATGTATGCATATATGAGATGTGTCTTCCCCTTTTGCTGTTGTCTTTTCCTTGCAGTGTCTCTCCATCCCCCTTCCTCCCTTTCACAGACACACCTCTCACACTCCTCTCTTAACTGTCTCTCTTGCTGGGCCTCCCTCATACACACACAGACACAAACACACACAGACACAAACACAGACTACTTTATCCCTAGATCACTGATCCATTGGGGACTGATGGCGCCTCATGTAAGCGGGGGCATGTTTGAAAGGAAAATGATTTGCCCTCTATCTGAATTGGCCACAACAATGGACAGGGTTAATAAACACTCTTGCAATTTACAAGCTGCACATGTGACATGTGTCATATCTTTAAATCGGGATTTCCCCAAGTGTGCCTTTTCATAGACACCATTGTACGCTTGCTTTTGATTCCCCCCACATATTTAACGCGGATAGTTGTAACAGTTTGTGGATTATTTTTAAGGTTAATAGCTTTCTGACATGAAGGCTTGCAGTTGTTTTTCTAATTGGACATGGGGCTGAAAACAAAACTCTTAGGTCTGGTAGTTACCACAGTCACATTGCCAGCATCGTGGAAGAGACGTATGATGGTTGTCCTTGGCTGTTTTAGAGACACCAGCAACCAACCAAAAGCCAACATAACATTTAAAACAGCAATTATCTTAATAATTGTAAGAAGTAATATGCCAGGGTGCCTAAAATAATAACTAGAAAACTAGTTAGAGTCAAGTCAACACACCCGAGGGCTTAGGGGATATTGTGGTTTAGACCAGCATAGAGATTGCAGGTTTGATTGACACTACAACCTAAATATGTCTGTCAGCAGCCAGGCATCTGATTGAAGTCTCTTTGAACTAGACTCCATCCTCCTTCCTGCACCTTTACTGTCTGTCTGGACAGAAACTGTGTAATGTTTCTCTGCAGGGAAGGCAGGTGTCTCTGCTGCACTGAGTGCTTCTTATGTAACGTGCTTTAGCCTTCTGCCGCTAAGCAAACAAATCCAACAGCCCACCACCGGCTGACTTATGCCATAAAGCTACAGTCACACACACAGGAATATACAGAGGGTGGACAAAAAAACAGAAACATCTGACAGTGCAGTGCTCTCCAATACAAGGCCCTGCAACAAATCATAACCAAATGCTCCTTATTGTGCTCCTTATACTATATGTGTTTTCCATGTTTTTTATTTCCAGACTTCAGAGTAATCACGACTTCATGTGGGAGGTGGTGGGAGAAGGGAAATGAGATAAAATGAGTGAAGAAATCTCAAAATAGGCCCATGATTATAAATTGATCCTGAATGGCTAAGCCAAATATCAATGAATAACAGGGCAACCATGCTAAGAAAGAGAATTTGTTCTTTCCATTTTCGATTGTCTGTGGAATATCAGGCTTTATATTTCTGTCTCTTTTTCCTTTCTCCACACTTATGGCATCCATCCTGGTCATTTGTTTACCAATACCATGTGTGTGACATCCTTTGACAAAACAACACCCCTGCTGTGAAATGCAAATTGATATAGTCTGTAACACGTTGTCTGTTTTCATTTTTCTTGCACATGTCTCAGACTGTCCGTCATGGATTTCCCTATCAGCCATCGTCCATGGCTTTTGACCCCGTGCAGAAGATACTGGCCATCGGCACCCAGAGTGGGGCTCTCAGATTGTATCCTTTCAGTTGCCATTCAGCTGTTTTAGGTTACCGTGACCTGTCGCAGCTCCTTTTGGTACCGGCATCCTTGTCAGGCAACAGCAGGTAAGTGGACAGGTGTCTGAGCTGCCACAGTCAGATGTAGAATGTTTTCGGTAGCATTCTTGGATTGCCACTTTGAGCTCTGTATGTGCTTGTGAGCTTCAGGATCAGAAATTAAATCTTGGATTTGTCTTTACCTAGTCCAAGTCCCAGATGTTGTCACATGGTAAGACCTTGCTTAAACCATAGACCAAGAACAAGCTTGAACTCAGTATCTCTTGAATTTCGGTTGCTGTTATTGACATTGCCACAAAGTTGCACAATTGCTCACACACTTTAAGTCATTAGAAATGTCACTGAAAAGTTCACATTTAGCGGCACATGCTGAAGTATGTGCTGGAGTTCAGCCGGAGAAATGAGTGGTTGATGTAGCTTGCGTCGGCTTCTTTGCAATATGAGGACGTTTACACAAATGGGGACAACAGCTTGTGCTGAAATGGCACCATGGGGAGTCGTATAGCTTCAGAGAACGCCCGCGAGCTTGCCTGTGTCAGGCTGCTTTTACAGGTCTTCCATGTGTTCTCCTGCCTGTCCGACAACCCTTTGCCAGCTCATTACGGTGTGATAAAGAGTTCGCCTGGCTGTCCCTCGATCCCACCTGCTGGCAGCTATGGCTGTGACTCAGTTTCGTTCACCTGTGCTGGAATGGTGAGGATAAAAACATAGACACTCAGGCAGAGGAGGATGAGCATAGAGTCTACCAAGCCATGTTTACCAGATGGAGTACATTTACCTTTCATATCTTCTTCTCTTCCCTGTTCTTCTTAAAAGCAGAATGAGGGAGACAGAACAGATGATGTACTGCTTTTTCTGGAGATGACCGAAATTTCCTAAAGATTTAAAGACAGAACCAGAAACCACGCATTTCTTTCTCCAAATGCAGAGCAAATTCTGTCGGCGGTACACATGTATTAGAAGATAGGCGATGAAATCCCTTCTCTGGTGGAAGTACTATGTTAGGGCTGATGCAGGAACTGGTGAATAAGCTTAATGGGGCTTATGTCTTGCGGGCTGGTACATTACTCCTGTGAGCTCCAGACTGGGTAAACTCGGAGTGAGAAAAAAAGCTGTAAAAGAAGCCTATAACCAATCAGCTTAGAGATGAAAATGCATTTTCCCGCAGACTATCCTGATTTCCGATGAAATGATCTCGTCAGATAGTTCCTACTGGCTGAAACTGGTCAGTTTGAAATTGAATGAAGAGAGGAATCTCTCATGTGTTTGAGTGATGTGCATCAGATAAACTCTTATCTGAGTCAGGGGAAGGTGAATTGGGAGTCATCCATCTATTCTTTGGTGCTGGTTCTCTTCCTGTGTCATTGGCTGTTTAGTCAGCCCTGTCTCTTTATCTGATGACAACGATACCACAGTGGCACAGATGAAGGGGGCATAATGGAGATTTCATGATTCATATTTTGCCGTATTTTAGCTAAAGTTTTAGCAGGTGTCATGTTTGGTGGAATCCTGCGACTCCTGCGCTAATACACATCCATGTCCTGGAGGTCAGTATCTTTGCCATTAGTGGCAAGTAGCGGCTATTGGCGTCAATTCATGTTTGTGTGTGTGTGTGTGTATTTGTTTGCCTGACTGGCCTGCCAGGGCATTTGGCTGCACCTCTCTCCCATGGAGGATTACAGGAAGTGGCAGATCAAGGGCCTCAGCCTGGCAGCGTGGCAGAGGACTGAGAATTACAGCAGGAACAGGGTGTGTGTGTGTGGCTGTGTACATGCATGCGAGTGAATACGTGTGTACATGCCTGTGTGCGTGCATGAATCCTCTGAGGAGACGTCTGATCCCTCCAGCCATAAAGCCAATCACTTCTGTGATCCCCCCCAAAACTGTCCCGTGTTTGATGCTCGGCACTGACTCTGCTGCTGCTTCCACTGTCCAGCTGGGAAGATGACAATGTCCCTTTGGTGTTGTCTGGAGGAGGGGACGAGGGGAATAGAGAAAGAGGTTGGTGGGAGGAGAGCCAGCGGAGCGGACAGGCCTATAGACAAGGGAGAGCAAAGAGAGGGAATAGATTGGAAAGAGCAAGAGAGGCAGGCTATCCCCTGCTTCAAGATCTAATGGCCAAGAATAGAATCCTTATTGATCTGTGTGTGGTAATGCACTGAGACAGATATGCCCAAGTGCATGCACACACTGCTATCAGTTGTTTTCTGTACAATATCCCAGCAGCGAAAAGAAGTTGTGAGCATTCGGAAAAACAGGTTTCGCTGTGCAAGCAGTCCGTGCATATTAGCCATCCATCGGGATTAGCAGTGTAGTTATAATAATAAGCATAAATGCTGTGTGGTAAAATGGTGAAAGAAAAAAGCTCTTTTTGTGTTGAGGCAAAGTGTTTGTGATATGAGGTAGGACTGCAAAAAGTGGAAGGAGCATCCAATCTTGGTCTTCATGTCCTTGGCTGTTGCACTGATGATAGTAAGTTTATCTAATATGGCTCAAACCCAACACAAGATCTCTTTGGCCATTAGTTTAATGGTGGTACTTGTTAAACAACATCAGCAGCAGGTTGTTGACACAGAGCATTTGTATCATAAAGCCAGCAGCAACAGACAAAAAAGGTGGGGCTAATGAGCTGCATCTGTGTATCAACCACGTAATGTAATATTATGAGCCTTCATCAGACCTAAATGCGATGTTAATTGATATCTATCAGCCTCTACACAGCAAAGTTACATTAACCCAGTAGTTCTCAAATGTCTTCTGTCACACCCCCCTTTAGAAGCCAAAAAAAGTTCACCCCAAATTAGATTCATGGGGTGGTGATGGAGCAGCGGATAAGACACATGCCTTTGGTCTGAGAGACTTGGGTTTAAGACACACAGGTGTGCTAACTCTGACATACTTGGCAATTGTAAGTGGCTTTGGATAAAAGCGTCAGCTAAATGAATAAATGTTATATCATTTATTGTTGAATTGAATCAATTGAAATAAACAAGATTCCGGTTAACAAAATAGCCTTGCTAGCATCAGAGCAATTATGTTTGTTTATGCCAACACATGAATCATGTTCATGCAACTCTAGTTAGTTAGTTTAGTTTAGTTTAGTTAGCAATATAACATACATAACTATGTTTTCAGTGGTGTATTAAGACATTACATAATGAACTAATATGTTTTTTTTACCTTAGAATGAGCCAATTCTGTGTACATGCACTGCGGGTCCCCTTACATGGAAGTCACCATGTTGTGCTGCCATTTTTCTACAATAGCCCAAATGGACAAACTGCTCTACAGAGCGCGCTTTGTCACCATGTTGAATACGGACGAAGGAGAGGAAGATGAAGAAGTCATCTTTGTTAGAAGTAAGGAGAAAAGTTAAATTTGGACAAATGGCGTACTACATGTATTATATAGCTCAAGACCTGACAGAGAGTGATGGCCACCGTAGTTTCTCCTATGCTCTTTCAAAGGGAGGGGTGCGTGATGACTGAACCGTTGGTTGTAATTCATAACTCTCAACACTAGATGCCACCAAAACGTACAGACAGAACCATTAAACGCAGATAGCGATTCATCTTAATTAACTATATTAATTATATTGGTCGGCTTGATTCACCATCAGTCAGGTGGGAAATGGAACCTCAATAGCTTTTGAGTACCAACCAAAAGACATCCTAGAAAATGAGTGTCAAAAACCTAGAAAGTTAACCTCTTGTTTACTTATTCTTTCGTCAGATATTTCCTGTTCTAAATCAGGAAACAAATTTTGTACTGTAATTTATTGTATGGCTGCTTGCTTAAAACAACAGTAAATACTAATGCACTGGGTCTGAGTCTGACATATTTATTCATGAAACCACAGTAATGTAATGTATAAAATAATTTCCAGCAATACACAGAACTTGTATCCCGTGCTTTTAATAACCAGTGTCTAATATTTGGTCAGAATCTATCTAGGGGGTAAACAAGAGTTGTTCTTTTTTTATAGGAAAAAGTTACCACCCTTGATAACTGAAATGTATACTCTGCTGGTTCAGTTTGTGTGTTAAAGGCAGGCATAATGTGGGTGGAAATTAGCACTATGTAATGGGAGATTCTGTCACTCCCTGACAGAAAACATGGTGCTGGGGCCTTATTGGATGATTTTGCCAGCTTACTGTCATCAAACTAGAGTCGTCTGCGTGTGTGTACATGTATTTTTGTGTGCGTGTCTGTTTGCTGGGTGGTCTGCAGCTGCATGTGTAACAATGAGGCGGCACACCTCTGCGGAGAGATGGCTCTTTACTGGTGGTGGCCAGGGGAGATGGCAGCACTATAACTCAGAGACTCCCTGCGAGCCAGCAATAGATCAAATTGTCACTCCATGCTCTGCCAGATTATCTCATCGGCAGGCGCAGGACATCATAGGACTCACACATACAAATGGGGGCACAAACACACACACAGAGTTATTATTTCAGGATAGACATTCTAAAGTGGCCGGAAGTAACGCGCACACACGCAAACACACAAGCATATGATGTAAGATGACTTAACAAATGTTAGTGGATGTGCATGCATAAATACTGTATGTGTACCGACATACATTGAAGGGCAAACCACAACCACACAAACACACACAAGCTTTGCAGTAACTGCTGTGACTGGCAGTGGCCCTGTGCAGCTTTTGTTTGTAGCACAGATTGACTATGACATATCTTTGTCATTAATCTTCCTTCTCATTCACTCAGTAACTGTGCAACCCTTCAAGCTAAGTCTGCAGTCACAGGAGAAACTCACTGAGCCATGAATCCTCTAACTGGACTACTGAATGGGAAATGAAATAGAAATTGTAGCTCAGCACGAGATGTTGGAATTTCATTGACATAGTACATACAAATAAAAGTGTTCAGTTGGAACTTACAATCTCTAGAGAGCTTTACAGTGTGTGTGCATGTATATTTCTCTTTGTGAGCTAAGTTTGATGGGGGTTTCAATGAATGTGAGAAATTCCCATATGATTCTAATGTGATATACGCTCTTAAAGTAGTTCACAGATGCCTCTAATGCCTTTAACAACATACCGACTGTCTATAATTTATATTTCTGTGATGATGGTAATGAATTTTGATTGTAATGAGTGATTAGGTGACTCACTGGCTCCTTCTTTTTGCATGTCTTCAGCATCTTCAGAGACAGAGGAAATGTAAATGGCGAAAAAGTGCATGCGATCGCGCTCTCTTTCCAGTCTGTTGCGTAAAGAGTGTGGGAGATTCTTTTCAGGTCACAGATCATTTGTTTATTCTTTTTATCTGTTTTGGTGCATCTCATTTCTCTTCCCCCTTTTTGCTCTCTCCTCGCTGGGGTTGCCAATTGCAAGTTGACTCTTCTAGATGGCTCTCCACAGTGCAGACCGGGCCTGGGGTTATGTGTTTGTGTTCAGTTATGCAATGTGCCAGAGCTTGGCGCAGCAAAGTCGAGGCTGACTGAGACAGCAACAGTCTAATCAAAGGAGTTAAGCTGCTGCTGCCGCCGCTATGTTCTATATAGTATGTTTTATGTATTAGTGACAGAAAACTTACAACTATATAAAACGTGCAATGCTGCGTCTGTGCTCTTGTGGTGATATCTAGGAATATTCCTAACTGTGTCAATCCTGTGTCAGTGGTTGACGGGTTACCTAGCAGTAGCTTATGGCAGATGAACAGCTGGGAAAGAGGAGAGGTATCGCACAAAAACGAGAGGGATTACTGTCTCATCCCACTTGACCTCATTTTACTTTCCACACAAGTGGGATAAGGATTGGGGAAGAGAAAGAAGAGAGAAGAGTTTGAAATGAAGTCATCTCATTGCATCTGATGAGAGAGTTTAATGAGGCTTGTGTGTGGGTTGAAGCAGTCCGCTTGTGTCTGCCAGATGGTATTTGAAAAAAACCTTAAAAGAGTCCGTGGTGAGGTCACCAGAGAGCTGCAGACATGTCGCTTTCATGTCAGTTCAGTGCACATTAACTTTACACCATTCCTCGGACAACAAATGTTTGTGTGCAGGCCTCCGAATTTTTGCACGCATGTACCTGTTTACTGTTGTGAAGTACTCTTAATCAAAAACCCCTTGTGTATTGGGTTTCATCTTTCATGCTCTCCAAGAGCACTCAGCTTCCTCCTTTTTACCGGTTCTGAGAATTGGAAAACGAATTTTGCTGCATCAGTACCACAACAATGTAGTTGCTGCTTCTCTCTGTCCAATATCCTGACAGTGTGTCCTGCTTAAGTCCTTTAGCCTTGACAAGCCGCAAATGGAATCTGGGTTTAGGACGATTAAAGTTGTGCTGCCATGTTGCTTCTCTTCAGTAATTTTGTGTACATTTAACTCCAGCTTTTACTCCTCTTGCTCCCTGTCCCTTATCTCTACCAGCTACCATCTTGCAAGAAGTGATAGTCCTCCATTTCCTCCAGTGAGTCATCACAATCCAGGAAGCCATGTGACATTTTTGTTCACTAGAAAGAAATGTTATTGGAAGACAAGTAATCTTGATGACCCGGAGAAAGGTTAACAGCGAGGGCTTTGGAGATGAATACTAAAGATGTTTTATCTGTGAACTGTGTGTGTTTTTTGTTCTGTAAATTAGGATAATCATTTAACCAAAGACACATTTAACATTTATTTAACTTTGATACAGGAGAAAGAATTAATATTCAAAAAATACTGCCTGCATACAAAAATAAGTCACCAAACTCTGCACTAATTATTTCCAACAGACGGATAGGTAGCGCTGTGTCATGTGGGCTGGGGAGAATAAATTTGGTTCAGATTTGTACACAAACTATACACTCAGAGGGCGTACTACCTACTGCATTGGTTGTTGGTTGGCTCCATTCTGGCTTTCGGATGAGTGGATCTATAATGTTTTGACCAGGCAAATTATATAGTGTTTGCTGCTGTCATAATGATGTGAAGCGCTTATTAGGTAGAATTAATTGAAAGCAAACACGAAATAACTAAAATTACTTTCAAACTTGACATCAGACCCGATGATGGACACTGCATCTTTTTCTTCCTTCTGTAGGCTTCATTTTACATTAAACTTTAGCATCATTTCAGATAGAAGTTGTTGAGATTTAACTTGGTGGTGGAAATGAGGAAGCATGCATCTCAGACCTGCTTGTGACACAAAAATTGTCATTTCATTTCACTTCATTCAGTCAGCCTGAAATGTTTTTTTGTTGCTGTTGTTGTACAAAATAATTAGCAGTAAGTGACTAGCTGATGTCTTTTTTAGCCGACATGGAAGTAATTGGTAGATTTTCAGTTCACGTTTTCAGAATAGAACAATCAAAGAATTGTTAGCTAGCTAGCAAGCTATGTAGGAAGATGGCATTGACAATTTTCATCTTGCCTACAAAGCTCTGATTGGTCGACTGTATCTCCACCTGGTAGAAACGGCCGTCAGCGGGCACAATTCAGAGGTGTCTGAGTTTGTTCCTGTGCAATGACAGATTACTGACAACATTTCAGGTGTAGCCTACTCTCTGACAGTTTTAGTTCTAAATAAGTCAAAAACTGTTGACTTGTTTATAACCTATATGATCATCTGACCATTTGTTAACTGCTCTTTCTAACTTCATTGTAACAGTGTTCCCTCGATCCCAAAGTTTTGCAACATTGTGAAGGATTTTTTCCTTCATTAAGGGTAATATCACACAGGTTTCCCCAGTTCGTGATGGGGTCATTTACTGAGCTAAAACAAGCCTCTCTGTCTGTTGGTTTGACTGTCTGTCTCACGCAGCTGCCTTGATAAGGACGCACTCTGTGATCAATTTCCTAGGTAACCCAAGGTCGAGATTAACTTTATTTTGTTTCATTACAGACAGAGTGGCTGGCTCTCTTTAGAATGTAATGCATGTAACCTCCAGCGTCACATGTAGATTAGGTAAGGCATCAGACTCCATTTAAGACTGACCTTGTAAGGATACTCCCTATAATCTATGGAACAGCAGAGGGATAAATATTGTGGACCAAGAGGCAATCTTCAGATTTGGACTTCAATAAACAATGGTACGTAAGACATCCTAAGGTTTCTGAGATTGTCTTCTGAAAAAAAAAAAGTTGACCTGCTCCCAATAATTTCTATAACAAATATCTTAAGTGAGTATAGTGTTATAATAATAAATACAGTAATTACAAAAATAAAACCCAGACTGGAATTATCCTTTAATTGTTTGGCGGAGGTACTGGTGATAGTGATTTTGCACCCCTCTGCCTTGCAGAGAGTGACACACACTGGTGTCATCCTTATTTATGACAGGATTACTTCACAGAACTGCCCTTCAGCATTGCTGGGGTCATTTGTGTGGGCCATGTACCTATTGTATCGATTTGCTCTTATATTAGTCCTGGTCAATATGCTTCTCTACTGTAACAGCACTCTCATGACCACTACATTACAACCTGGATCTTTCACACTAAAGGCATGCGTCTTATCCACTTTTCCATAACCACCCCAGCATAACCAGAATTTGATGGTGGAGAGATGGTCTCGAACGGTTACAAGGCTGGAGCACTGACCTCCTGGCCACATCCTGAGTTGGCAAAATGACCAAACAGTTTGACCACTGTCCAGTCCCTATACCACAGATGTCTCTCATCATTAAGAGTCATGTTTCCAAAGCCGAGCCTGTGCACACTATTGAATTTGTTTGGTGTCACTGTGTACAGCGTCTGATTCGTGAGTCATGGTATGTGTACATTAGCATGTGGTAACACTATGAATCCTATTGGTTTCAAATGTGGTATTTGTAAGTCTAAGGCTTTCGTTATGGTAAGACTCCTGTGAACTCCCCAAAGAATAAATGCTAGTAATTCTAAAAAAATGCAAATGGCAATTTCTTAACAACTGTCAAAATGAAAACAAATGACACTGTTTGCCCTTTGTCTATAAATAGAGGAGATCATCAAGTGCTGCTTATTGTTTTTTCTACTTGCCCTGAGCAGATTATGGCATGTATGTATAGCTCTCGCTTGTCCAGTGATATAAATATCAATTCATCATGCTGTTAATCCAGCTCCTTAGTGAAATGTCACTGTCATGTATCAAATCGTACATGACAGCGACACAGAACTAGTCATATGAGATCAATTTAAATGCTTTTTTGTGGTTCAATGAGAAATGCGATGTCTTTCAATTACCTTCAGTAGACACACCGCAAGCTTGGGCATTGTTGAGCAGTGACATCTGGTCTGTAAGCATGTGTTCGTCCACAGGTCTAGGGCGGATGCTTTCTATGTTTCCTGCTGTGTGTAGAGAACTGAATTTTAAAGTGACATAAATGTATAACTGTTCCTGTTTAGTCTCAAGGTGACCTGACAGACTCAAAGGTGTCTCCTTGACTAAAGAAAAACTGCATTTGGTGAGGCTAAGAAAAAAAGCTAAAAATAAAAGAATGCCTTCTCTGGTGCTTATTGAACGTTAGTGTCGATGGCTGACACTTGGTGGTTTGGCTTCTCATGGTTTTTGAGGTGTGGAAGTGGGGCAGGGTTGAGCCTAACTCTCGCTGTCAGGTTGGCACAGTCCCTGTGGTGCTTGTAAGGGGACTGGCTTACAGAATGCTGTGAATCAGAGATTTTGTCGTCTTGCTTTTCTCCCCGCCCTTCACGTGACCTCTAGGTCTCCACCGGGCCACATCGTTGAAATAACTGTGAGTAGGGTTCATCCCTCTTTTAGTCTTTGTCTTACTTCCTGTCATGTTGTACCACATGCTGTTTTTTAAAATCTATTTTCTATAATTCACGTTCCCAAGGATATGATTGTTGAGTTGCTTTAAGATTGTGGGATTTTTCTAATAGGATTTCATTGTGCTCCTGGTCCCCCTGCTGATTCTCTGCCACTTATTATTTTTGTCTTGCTACTGTAGGTAATCTTCCGCTGTCTTAGGGGGGGTTTACTCCCTCGCCATTTTAATGTTTTATATGTTTACTTATCATTTGTTTCTGTAACCATCTCCTCTTTCAAGTGCCTTATCCAAACATACACAAGTTTATGTTGCAAGAGCGTATGTGTATTTTAATGTTCACCACATGCACTTCATGCCCTGCCACAACCATCATGATCAGTTAAGTATAATTAATTAGCAATCTCTTCTCTCGTATCTTTTACATTACGGGTGGTGTTATTATGATCCTCATGTTCATACGATAAAGCATTACAGAGCTTGTTTTGTCATTAATGCGCACATTCATGCTGTGAGGTGTGCCAATATCTAAAAAGATAATCTACGCTGTACGTGTAGGGGTACAAAATGTTAGGATGTGCTCTCATAAAGATGTGATATCTGGCATATTGTGTACCAAAAATGGCAGGGCACAAAAAGTATGAATGCAAGTTTGAAGGTGACTTTGAAGTTTTGCAGGCGCTTGCTCTCCATCGATACCTCGAGCCTAAAAAAATGGCTGCGTGTTCTCATACGTACTAGTCGAGGAGTTAAGAGGAAAGAAACCTGAATCTTTGTTAAACCTGATTATAGGTGAAACCTGAGCTATTGAACTGGCCTCCTCCTATAGGCTGGACATTTAATAATCTTTTATACTCTAGATTGAGAGTCAGTGGTTTAAGTCCACCTCAGTTGGCCGCTGTTTGATTACTGCCTCCTCTACATTGTCTTATTTTCTGATAAGACTATATCTATCTACCAACTGTCTGGATACATGGTAAGGCAAGTGGTGAGATGACCATACTTCACTTACTGTTTTAATCGTGAAACAACATTTCTGTTTGAGTAGTAAAATTCCTATATTCATATTGCCATGCCAAACCTTCCTATACCTATGAATGCTACACTTCAGGGGCAGCTATTGCAAATAGTTTATGTGTGTTATGTTGTGAAGGAAATGCTGGAGACGTATATAAAAATCTATCTCAATATGAAAGTTTAAACTGGAGATTATTATTGCGGCTTTGGTTAAAGTCTGTTTTCATACTTCAAAATCTATTGATTGTTTTCGATTTATTCATTGTTTAGTCTATTAAACGTCAGAAAGTGTTGAAAAATTTCCTTATTTTCAGAGCCCAGGGTGACGTCTTCAAATGGATTGTTTTTTTCTACCATCTAAAGGTATTTCATTTACAAAGCAGCCAATCCCTTACATTTGAGAACCTGGAACCAGCAAATGTCTGGTATTTTTGTTTGCTTATTAAGATAGTTACTTAATTGTCTGGTGAACAACTAATCGATTGACTGATTGTTTCAGGACTAATGTTACATAACAAATGAGTGAAAGTGCTCTTGTTCCTGGCAGCCTGCACCACTGACTTACTGAGCTGTGGAGCACTCTTATTCTTCACTAGTGTCTTGTTTTTCTGGTACTGTTTGATGTGATACTGTTATGCTACTTTATACTGTGTCAGTTAGTCAGGATAAGGTTGTACCATTGCAGCAACCCTTTCCTGTACTGCTGAGACAGAGACGGTTGTGGTTTGCAGGCGCACAGGCGACAAACCATGAGCACCTAATGGCCATGGGCTGTGTAAATGGTTGGTTATGACCTTACTAAAATCTAGGCACTCTGTCTCTGTCTGCAAGGTCCTCTGCTCGCACACACTCACACACACACACACACACACGCTCAAATGGCTCTGAAGACACAGTCACACACACAGAGAAGGAACGACAGAGAGGTTCCCAAGGTACCAGACCTTGAGGAATTGCCTGTCACCGTGTTTGTGTGTGCGGAGATGTGGATGTATGTGTGTGCCAAGGCTCTTGAAGACAGAGACGGAGCTGTATGTGATTTCAGCTGCTTTTATACAGTAGGTGAGTGTCCTTGCCTGTGGTTCTATATGCATTTGTATTTAGCCTCAGAAAAGACTTAATGTCCAGCAAAATGTGCTTCCAGGTGAGCCATCTGTAATGGCAGACACTCGTATTTTTCTATATTTTGTTCCTTAAAAGTGTAAGTCCCAGATGTAGTATTACACAATTCGAGTCTGACTGTTTCATGCTTTTTTACCTTCTTTGCTAAAGGCAAATTTCTACATACTCAACTAAACCAACTCCAGCTGGAGTATATTAGTGTCTCTGTCAGCTGTAGCTAACAAGCCTAGACTGCCAGTGTGGCCAAGTGGGTAAAGTTGCTTATGGGCATATTATGGAATATGTACTAAAACTAGATGTTTCACTTGCTACTTCACTTTTAACTGCACTAAATCCCCTCAAGCAGAGGTGAGGACAGACTTCCTTGCAGGATAAGCTCCTTGTTGCACGATAAATGTTAGCTAGTGTTTACATTTGCACAAGAGCCTAACAAAGAGCTTGTGATGTATACCTCAAGATAATATTTGGCACGGCCATTTGTTTCACTCACGGCTATTTCTAATCAAGGTGGAAAGACCTCTGAAACTGTATTTGAAGAATAACCAAAGACTGCCTTCCCTGCCTTCTATGCATAATTAAAAAAAGTGGGGAATCAGGAGGTATCAGGGGTTGTGGCTTATTCATCATCTAACAGTTGGGATCTTAGGTAAAACCACCTAGAAATCTTTAGTATGATGTCATCAGACTGGGTTGAGACATCTTTCCAATATTGGTTAAATTTCCAAACCAAACGACCTGTGCATTTAAAGCCCTTTCAGACACATGTGATTCGAGCTGCAAAACTTTTATAGGTCTGTAGAGCTATTGAGGGGGGACAATTTGTAAACCACATAACAGACATATGCTATCATATAAGGCTACACATATTATTTACCTACAAGCTGCTGTTGACCACACCTGATCTGCCTACTTGGTTGAAAACGTGTTTCCAAGATAGGGCTTTTTTCCCGAGGTCTCGATACATGTGTAAACCTGTGTTGTACAATTCAGGGAATTCAGACACAAACACTATTAGCTTTTCCTCTATAAATGTTGTAATGGCTAAAAAAATACTCTCGAACGCTGCTATAATCAATATTTCTACATTAACATAGAATCACGTCATCCTATAGCTCTATGGTGCTTTATAGCATGTTTTTAGTAATTGTTTAGGTTTTCACTAGATGGAGAGAAACAAGACCCAAACTGAATGCTAATGTTGCTCCTTATCTGAGGGAAGTGTGAATTAACCGTTTACTAACAAGTGTGCCATATCAGTGTTGTTTTGCCAGCTTGTTTCCGCGGCCCACAAGTGGCTATTACAGGTTTATAGATTATATAAAACAATGTGAATTTCAAATTCTACAAATTCACTCATCTGCACTTGCAAAGGAAAAATAATTTGTCATGTGAGGTTGTTATAATAAGAATTTAATTTTAATATATTTAAAATTTTTGGGAGAAATCTTTGTGTCGCATGTGTCATTAAACAAACTGGTACACCACAATGCTTGAAGCGGTTTCAACCCCAGTGCCTGTTGAGGACAAAGTGTGTTTGTGTGTGTGTGTGTGTGCTGAGCTGAACCCACAAATGATCACTTTCAGTGTAAACACAGCTGAGCTCAGTTTCATCACAGCCTCACTTTGGGATCTGCCATTTATTTTGTTTCCCTCGACAGACAACCCATCTTGGGCCTGTGGCGTTTTTGTTTCCTCCTGCTGACACTGGCGCCACAAACAAATAATAAAATTTTTCCCCAGCTTGAAGGAGGAGGCTCTAAATATCCACTCAGTGACTTAAGCCTCACTGCTGCCAGCTTAAATAAATGACATTTATAATGGATTTTGCTTGAGTAAAGCCAATGTCCTAGACTAACTTTAGCCAGCTGAGGCCGTGATTCTGCCCAGGACTTGGCAGCGTATTCGCTTGTCAATAAGAGCTACGCAAATTTTGACGTTTGCCTAACCCTGCCCTGCTGGTAGCTGCAATGATATTTATCCTCCAGTTGCTCCTCTGTACGCTGCCCTTTAGCATGCAGCCATGCTGAGCGCCTGCAGGAAAGCCACACATGTGTCGTATGACGTGATGACTCAGGCTTTAATGCCTTGCCACATGGCTGTCATGCGCGCAGCCCCCCCCCCCCAGCTCTCAGCCTGTTGGTGTGTGTGATATAGGGCTATATTTAAGTGCGTACGAGTCTTATGTACTGTATGTCCAGCATGTGTGTCTGTGTGTGGAATGTGAGTGGCTGAGGGGCTGTTTGTGCTCTTCCGTCTGATTGAAGCAGAATGTGGATTATGTTGTGATGTGAAATGTGGGAACAGTGGGGGAAGGGCAAAATGGTTGATCTCAGGACTTCAGGGGACATCAGGGGAGGAGGGAGGTCGAGAATAAGAAGGGAGTTACACTTAACGTTTGTGCCGAGACAAATCTCTACAGTACATTGTGTCTGTTTGCTTTAACATCAGAGTGAGAGTTGGCAGACCAGCAGGGGGGATGTACGCTGTGATTTTTTCCCCTTTTTTACAACGCAGGAGACTTCTAGAATAGCATTAACATGGTGCAAATCTGTTAAGATACAAATACCTTAAAGTGCTGCAGATGTGTCCTTGGTTTGTCATTCAGTGCAGCACAACTAGGCCTGAATCCCTGCAGCTAGAGGAGACAGGAGGAAAAGCAACAGGAAGAGTGGAGGCATGAAATCACTGCAGACTGACGAAGTTGGATCTAAGTTTAGAAAAGTGAAGAGGAGGAAGAGAAATTAGAAGGAGATAGAGTGTACTTGTAGGAGTGTCTGCATACAGAGTGGAGCCAAAGTGGTCGCAGACATTCAGTTCTGTGACTCACAGTCCCGTTGTTGTGTGGGTAGGGCTTGAAGAGATTGGAAGGGCAACAGTTGGCTCCTGACCCCACCTGTAATCAGACTGCTGACGAAGCAGAAGCCACTACATGTTGCTTGTTTGCCCACTGCATGAGCAGGATGAAATGTCAGACCCCTAGGAGATGGGACACGCCCACTATTTCTCACCCAGCACACGGAGCACTGCAGATCCCCCCGTCTCCACTAAACCATACACAGAGCATCCTCTCTTATTCTTTCTTACTTCTTTGATTCATAACAAGGACAGTGTGTGAAGGAAAGGACAACCTTGCAGCTCGTGCATCACCACTTTCATTTCACTGATGAAGCAGCTAATTTGTTTGATAAGCCAGAAGCCCTTGTCATCTCCCGGACACTAGCGGGAGTGAATGATGAACAGGCAGTGCAAGAGGTCTCAGCTAGCCGTGCCACTAGGCCCCCATTAAGCCTCGATTGGGGTCGATTGGCATGATTTCTCTTCCTGTCTTGTGCATGGCAAGGCTTTTGCTTTCACATTAGATGCGGGTGTCGATGATTGCTGATAACACGTAAGGACAACGGGGAGTGCATTAACTCTCGCTGGCACTATCGCAGACTAGGGCTGGGAGGTATATCGGTATAATGTGGTATACCAATATAATTTCAAAACAGATATAAAATTAGACAATACCGTTTATACCAATATAGATTGATGTTGAGTTAATTAATATGTTTCTGTAACGTCCTGCCAGTGTTTGCTCCTCTCTCTCCCTCATCGCGCAGCTCTGCCCCTCCCTCTGCGTCTGCACGCAGCCGTCTACTCACAAAGTCTCTAACAACATGAAGGGAGACACAGTGCCGGTGTCGATACTGCTGCTCGCTTGCAAAAATAAAAAAACAACGGTTAAGTCAGTGTTTCCCACACATACGCTTTACTCCGGTGGACCGCCCAGGTTAGGCGACACATTGTAGCATTTATCAGAGATATGCAGAGTTATTTTTCTACATGTTGCGACACAGTGGACATTTTACAAGGCCAGACCAGGTAAAGCGACAGTGAGCACACCAGTCAGATGTTATTTGTTAGCTACCACGTTGGTTTTGTTTTGAAAGGCTATGTCATCAACACGCCTCCTCAACATGCAGCTGCCGCTGTCAACAGACTCACGAGTGGAAAAGTCCAGAAGATGAGTTCTGTGTTTTTTTCGGCGGCTTTATACAACATAGCTTACTACTGATGGAGAAAATCACCGGAGCAGACATAGCCGACAGGGAGAGAGAGACAGAAAGTGTTTACAGCATGAAATAAGAAACTAAGTTTTTGTAGCAAAAAAATGTCCATTAGAACCGACCCCCCCACCACCCCCCTTGACGATGATGCCATCGTCCATTGGCGATGACTCCCGTCTACTCCACTTTCTTCATCAGCAGCTTGTTTTATAAAATCGCCTAAAACACACAGAACTTGTCTTCTTTCCACATTTTTCCAACCGTGATCCATTATCAAGGACAGCAGGTGAGCTGCTTGTGGGCTTGTTAATGACGCAGCCTATCAAACAACCGAAACTAACATCTGCACTCTGTGTGTTTAATGTTGCTTTACCTGGTCCATTCTTGTAAAATTTCCACCGTGACTTGTTTTTAACCAAGGAAAGTCTGTGGGAGTGAACACATGCATATAAGATGACCAATGCCATCGTCCATCCCGATGTTTCAATGTAGACGTCGTCCGCTGGAAATTTTGTAGACATCGCCCAACCCTAACCTTGACAATATTATCATCCAGAAAGATAATGGACGCTGTTAACCCTTCCACTGACCGTTAAATCACAGACAATATAACAAGGACTGGTTTTAATGTGATTAGCTGTATGGTGTACTTTATCCACTATAGAGTATAAAGAGTGTTTTGGATTTTCTAATTCTAAAGTAACGTTGTGGGAGAGATTTCACATTTCATCTCTCTCTCTGTAGGCAGTTCTCAGCGTACCGATCAGCAGCTGGCCCTGGTGCTCATTTTTAGAAACTGTTGCTGCATTGCCATGCATTTTTAATGGCTATGGCCATTGTAGCAGGTTGTGTTCTGCGTGTGTGCAGTGTATTTGTGCGTGTGTCCTTTGGAAATGTGTTGGTAGGTGTTTGTATATAATGTGTGTGTTCTTTACACATGAAGTAGCTTGAGCTCCAGTATGTGTGTGAAGAAGCAGGTAAGATGCAGATGTGTGCAGTTGTATGTGTGTGTGTGTGTGTGTGTGTGTGTAAGACCTCTGTCAGCATATGTGTACATTGGTATGTGAGTGTCTGTTTTCATTTGTGTTAGTACATCGTTTTGTTTGCTAACAGTGATTTGGACGCTGATCAGATACGACAGCTTTGGGCCTCAGACACACTCCCTGAATCATTTTGAATAAGACCTGTGGGCTCAGATTCCCAGAGGTCTCTCTATTAATGCTTCCATGGCTCCTGTGCATCTCTGCAAAATTAATTTGATGCTTGGCCAAAGCTTAAAATAACCAGGAATTGTCCAAAATAGAATGGCAAAACAAAGCACATGTAATCAAACATTTCACAAGATCAATGTCGGTTTCATGGCGGTTCACATTTCATACGTTGATTAACTCTGAAATCCCTTTTTTTCTAATGAACATTTGCGTTCATTTCATCTGGTCTGTTGATTACATTTTTACTGCATATTAAAAACAATAGTAAAGAACTACAGAACATGATACTCTATTATCTTGACACTTAAAGAACATGTAGAAAAATATGTGTTGCAGCTTTAATTAATCCCGGATAATGTAGCGTTAGCCAGGTCATAGAATGATCTTTTAATCCTCATCTATCTTAGTTCTTTGAATGCAGAGGGCAAATAGATTAGTTCAACTTGAAAGTAGTAATCTTGGATAACTGCGTGCTCTCATTTTAGAATACAGTATGACTAGAGAGCCCAAAACCAGGATCAAGTGCCACATGATTGGCTTTTTTTTCACATACGATTAAAGACATTGGATGTTTTACTGCAGCTTGGTAATGGATAATAATTTAAGAGCAGAATGTCTTATCTAAAAGCATATTAACTATGTGATGCAACTCTGAAAGAATGAGAGATAATCAAACACAGCACGAACTTGTACATAAATTACATGCATCAGTAAGCCCTAAACAATTGCTTCTATATCCTCTTTTGGATTTGAGGAGAGTGAAATCAATGTGTACATTGGTTGCATGCCAAAACAAATTGAAGAAATAGACTATTATGAAATAAACTTAAAATGCATTCACAAAATAAATGTCAGTATATGCTGATTGTGAATAATGCCATTACTTTTGAAATGTATAGGCATCGTAAGCAAATAACTTGTATTAATAGTACTAATAGTAATAAAACATTTGCGCACTGCAATACAATAGCCCAGCAAAATGATGCCATTGACAAGGTACCTAAGGAAATGCACCTTTACCTTGAATGCAATTTTGATTTCTTTGGGTTTGAACATTGTTAGAAACATTTGGGATACTGTTAACTACACAAAACATATATAACATTGGTCTAGTCACTTTTATCATTTTAATGCAGAAATGTTACATCTACTTTAAAGGGGGAACTGATGTTACTTCAAAATCTGTTTGCAGGTTTTTGAGAGAGTACTACTGCATGTAAAAAAAAGGCCAGGGGAGGCCAGGGGAGCTTTGGTGAATTTGTGTCGGTTGGGGCTGAAGCTTGAAAATGAAATAGGCCTAAATCAGGGAGTACTAGAGCTAGAAAAAAGTAGTCCGCTCTTCATCTCTGTTTGAGGCTAGCGGCTCAAGGCTACATTAGCTGCAACAAGCATAACACACTCGCATCACTGACCGAACTGTTGGTCATACAAGTTGCATTGTGGGTAATGTAAGTGCTTGGTTCTATCAAGGAGAAAGAACATTTAAAAAAAATCATCAGTATCTCTAATTCTGCTGCATTAATTTTAATATTTATTTTTAAACTGTTGATCATGAGCATGACAGTGTTATTACAATGCTGTTCTTTTTTTGTTGACGTCCTTTGAAATATTTTGAGTGTGTACTTTTCTGATAGTGTTGTATTATAATAAACAGCATTTTTAGTATTTGTCCACCTCATTTATAGTGCATATATGGGGGAGCAAAACATTAGGAACCCATTACAGAACAGTGCTCCACAATCCAACAGAAAACAGTTCAAAATATATGCCCACAGTTTTAGAGTAGCTGTGTAAAACATCACTTGCTTGTTATTTAATATCTTTCATAGCAGCACTTTGATGAATTCCATTATTTTTCAAATGCACCTTA
>JAPMOB010247731.1:0-10845 GCA_029875015.1 Lepomis gibbosus
AAAGAAAGTAGCACGGACTGAGCTACACAATACTGTTACAGCCATGATTTGTGTGTCAGGTAACTTTAAATGACTTGAACACATACATTCAGATTACTTTCTTCTTCACCGAGGCATGCTGTTGTTGTGATGTTTGCTATAGTAGCAGGAAGGTTGTGAGTATCGCTGTCTGGAGCTGGTGTGCTGGCTCTGGGACTGTCTTGTCCTCTCCGCATGTTAGCTTCAAAGCAGTAGCAATGGTTTGCTAACCCACATCCTAGCTAACATTAATTACTTGGTGTGTCGTTGTTTGCTTTATATCTGGTTTTGAATTTCTCTAGAATCGCTCACCTTTAGTTCATTTTGTAAGAAAAAGAGATAGGATTTTTTATTCATGTTTTCATTGACTTTGTTATCCTGAGCTGTACATAAATGTTAGCAATGCTAACACACTAAACTACTGTATTTAACATGGTAAACTGTTGTCATTGTGGACATGTTACAGTAGCACTGTGACATTAGCATTTAGCTCAAATGTGCCAACAATCAGCCTCAGATTTAGATATACATGATAGTAGCAGCTTGAGTAATAATACTAGTTACAGATACATCTAGTTGGAGTTAGTTTAGCTTGACTTAATTTCAGTTCTTTTAATCTTGTAATGACATCTTAAATACGAAAGTTATGGCATAATACTATCTAGTAATACTTGATTGAGCAGGTTTTAGCAACGTTCCATTGAAAACAGTTGAATATAATAATGAAAGTTAAACAGGACAGTGGGGACCAGGGAGGAGGGAGGAAGCAAATTCTCTCACAGAGTGACTGCTCAGTTCTTTTTGTGGTTATTGGCTCTAGTCCTGGAGCTCTCCAAATGGAATAATCATATAATCAACAGACCTGGTCTGAAATAAATTGAGGTTTTGCACCCCCTACATCAACATGACAATATGGCAGGAAAAATGGGCAGTGCAGCAGCATGTCTCTGCACTTTGACGGAAACCAAGCCACCAAATCGTATTTCACTTTATGGCATAAAGGGGTGCTGAAAGACTTCCTGCCTGTCCATGCAATCTTCCTCTACCCCTGTGCTCACCCTGTGTAGGTGGCACTGTGTGGCATGCAGGGGGGTACGGGGCCTCAGCTGGGTGCACAAAGCAGGGATGACAGAGAGATTGTACTCGACCCCTCTGCTCACCCGAAACATGATGAAGCCCTGTGCTTTCTCAGGGGGGGAGTCACATTGGCAGGATGACTTTAAAAAGTCTAAACAACAATCTCTGTTCCCTCTCTCTCACACACACACATACACGCAGAAAGGCAAACTTTCATCTTTCTAAAAACTGTCGTGCCTGCGCCGACAGTGACACGGAGAATAAAGTGCTGACTCGCTGGCCTCCCCGCCGATTCCCACTCTGCCGGCAACGGAGCGTGTCCTGATAAATAAAGCAACAAATGCAATGGAAAGAGAAAACGAGGGGAAAGAGAGAGACACAGAGGGAGCGAGCGAGCGAGCGAGCATGGAAGGCTATAATTAGTAAGTGATTAACGAGCAGACATCAGACAGGTCCCACATCATTGATTGTGATGTTGTGCAATGCTGCTGTAGCGAAAACGAGCTGGCCCTGGGAAGGGGCGCTGAGGTCACCGCGCACACACACACTCGCACACCCACACACACAGAAATGTGTTTGTTCTTAGTGCAAGATACATCCAACGGTCATTAGCAAGAACATGACGGTAAAGCACATTATGTCAGATAGGTTATGGCCGCTTGAGACTCACTTGAAAACACGGACTTCATGCATTTAAAGTGTTTATTAAAAGGACAACATCAAAGTTTATGCAAGTTTTACCTCCCTTAAATGCAAATAATGTATACTTAACGTTTCTGCTTCCATCAGTTTTAGAGTTGTGTAACTGATCACAATAAACTGAAATGTACAATCAACTCTACTATTAATGTTTGTCAGGGTTACATCATTGTGGCGTGACATTGCCATTTAAATGTAGATTGATTTGCAAAGTGTGCACAACACCAGGGCTCGCTATCGAACCTCAATACTATTTGAGTACTGACTAAACCATGTCTGTAGCAAGTAGGGTTGGGTATCGTTTAAATCTGATCAATTCTGATTATGATTTCAATTCTATGTACTGAATACGGTTCCTATCAAATCTTAGTTCTGATTACAACCCCTTTACCACAAATCTCATCACCCTTCTTTGATATTCGTCCACTTTTTCCTTGCTCATCTTCCTCTTTGTGGCTAATGTGAGAGACATTTTTGTGCTAGAGGGGTGTATGCATGTGTGAAAAATATAGATTGGAATAATTTATAGAAATCATTCACATACCTTCAATATAAAAAACGAATGTCAGTTCATCAGTTCGTGTTTTGTTAGACGTCGCTACTGTTAGCTGTATCTGGAGCATCACTGTAGCTGAGAGACCGCAACACATTATACACAATCCTTAAGATTCACGCCGTGTTGAAGTGAATGCTTCATCATACTGGAGGTGCTTACTCATTCTAGCACAAAAGATCCTTACTGCAGGTGTTGCATTTTGCTGTGTCGTTTTTTTTGTGACGCCAAAGCTTTGTTGTGTCCTGGCAGATAAGTGCAACTTTCACTGCATCTAAAATGCTCACTGCAGTTCAATCGGAAGAAAAAAAAAAGAAAACGTTAAGCAGAACCAAAACTTGGAACCGGTTCTCAATAACCAACCCCAATAGCAAGTATCGAATACAGTCAAGTAGCAAACGTTGGTGTCAAGTACTTGGACAGATTCTTGTTAACCTACTATTTGATCAGATATTTCCTCATCCAAACCAGAAAACCTTTCCAACTTCAGGCTATATTTTATTTAGAGGGTTCCCTATTTAATACTGATGCATTGAGCAGTTTTGCAGTGTATTTTGATACATGAAAATTAAGGGTTAAAATAGTGTAGTACTGCAGATGTTACAGAAAAAAAATATTTCAAACATTTAGGAAATCAGGTTTGTAGCAAATGGGTCAAAACGTGCAAAATCACCGGCCTGGTCTTTTAAGAATTCAATCATTTAGTCAGCTTATTAATTTGCTTCAGGTGATAACGACTGTTGTCTTCATTCAAAGGTGCTGCCAAAGCCAGGTGGTCTAACACCAAATGTTTGTGACATAAAAACAACAGTGTCCAGGCTAAACAGGTGGTGGTTAAACTGCCATTTCGCCTGCATCTTTGTCTGCCTCCCCTCCAGTGTCCCATATTCTCACCCTACCCCAGTCCTTTTCTCCCCCTCCGCCCTTCCCTCTCTGTGACGATGAGGCAGGCGATGCTAAGCGAAATTTCAAACTCAGCTGTCAAAAGAGAAGGAGAATGGAGAGAGGTACAGGGAAATGCTGAGGGAGGCTAAAACAGAGGAGAGTCTTCACCCTCTCCCTCCCCACACCACCCTCTCCTTCTTTCTTCCTCAGGGAACTGGTCAGGTGCCAACATCAATGTACTTTACTGTATGGCTGGGCGGGCACAGAGAGAGCTGGCTTGTCATGCATGGCGTAATGTCGCTCCGTCCTTGCCCCCTTTCTTTACCCTGCCAAGCTAATGATGATGATGATGACAATGAGAAAGAGGAGGAGGGGGGGGGGACACACACTTAGAACTTGGCTCAGCTGCTCGCTGTATAGATTTCTGTAACGGAGGAACGATATTGCCTTCGCCACTGTGCATGTGTAGGATGTGGGTGTGTCAGCAGGAAGCAGGAGGAGGGAATGGAGGTGTTGACATGTGCATGCAAACCGTTTTAGGCTTTAGCCGCCATTATCGTGTACACGTGTCTTTCTCACACTTGCCTTGTCATTGTTGTAGTAGGCCAGACTCTCGCCGTCAAATCTCACCCACCTCCTTTGAAAAACACAATTTCTGCAAAGAGAAGAGTTGCTAATTAAATCCAGCTGGTTCATTCAAGCAAACTAAGCCAGTTTTGACTTAAATAACAATAAAAAGGAGGGAGGAGGGACGCCACGCCAGTAAGTGAATGTGCTCTGAGCAGGTACTCATATTTCATCACGAGTGCCATTGATTCATTAATGTCAAGAGTTGTATCAGCAGCTGTCAATTACCATAATCAAAACAAATGGCCACTTTCAATATGAATATTCAACAGCCCAGCAGTTTGCCAAACCTATGCATATCAGGTGGTGAGCGAGAACAGAAAAAGGAAGTTAATGAAAAGCTAGCTCTGGTTTTGAGCAACAGTCACTGTTACGGTTTATGGCACAAAGAGACTCTGGAAAGAAAATTTAATTTTGCCAGTAAAAGCCAAACTAAGTGAAAGCCGACACATTGTGCATCTCAGTTCTACAAGGTTATCTCACATTTCCTCGCCTCTCCTTTTAATGGTGCTACAATATGCATTATGGACAGATCTGCTTCAGGCTTCAGTATCTAATACCACTTATCATATTTAAAGAGTCATCAAAGATAGAAGACACACAAGGCAGCAGGGGGGAAAAAGTGCAGAATGAAAAAGGGCCTGCAAAACAGGAAGCAGTGGTTGACTGTGGTGTTGACTTTCCTTTGCACTTAAGGGGAAGTGGTGTGAGGCACATTTTGAATTGTTGGAGTGAAAGATTGTGCATTTATGAGGATTTCAAGTAGATCCGTGTATCACAGATCGAGTCTCTCATCACAAATATAATATCCAGCAATACACAAACCTACCCTTGAGGTGACAGTTTGTCCAGCCAGCCCACTTTGAGCGTCTGGAGTTTTGGGGCTCCATAGAAGCATGCGTAGGGAGAAATTTCAGGTTGTGCGTTTCTGGTTGCCCCCCCCAGAGTGTCTGCAGGCTCCGAGTAGAGGTCACACTCCACCATGATTAAAGACCCATCCTTAGGGCCAGAGGCAGCCTCAGGGGTCACTGCAAAACTTGGGTCCAAACCAGCTTGCGGCAAAATGCCAACACACTCTTCCACTGTTGAGTATTCGTCTTTGAAGGCGTCTGGGATAGCTGGAGGAGACCCCTTTTCCTTGGACTCTTTCTGTTTGGGCGTCATTTTTCTGTTGGAGCATGGATGACGTTAAAGGAACAGCCTGACATTTTGGGAAATACACTTTATTGTTTTCTTGCATAGAGTCAGATGAGATACCACGGTCGTGAGAAAGATGCAAAAAGATCAATCTTTGGTTTTATGATAACTTGTGTCCTGCAGCTTTTTCTTGGTGAACAGCAACAGGAAATCACTGCGCAAGAAATAGTGACATCACGTAACTCCTGATAAAGCCACAGTTTCTGTTTGGGTACACATTAAACAAACAAGAGTTACTTTAGAGATTTTGATCTTTCATTTTTGGAAAGAGCTAAACTGGCTGTTTCCCCTGGCTTACATTCTTTATGCTAATCACCTCCTTACTCCTGGTTCCTTCTAACTTACACACGTCTTTTCATCTAACTCTCTGCAAAAAAGCTAAAGAGCATGTTTCCCAAAATCTCAAACTACTCCTTTTTTAATATTTATTAAAACTTTGTTTGACCAGGAAAGGCTCAGTGAGATTGAAAATCTCTTTTCCAAGAGCACCCTGGCCAAGATAGGCAGCAGAAAGCTGTGCAAGAATACAATATAACATTTCATAAAAACAAGGACAACTTAACTCATTAACTGACACAGCTGTAATTACAGACAATTAAACATAGTAGAACTCGCCTCAAAGTCCTTAGCCAGTGATTCAAAAGTTTTTTCAATTTTACTATTTTGTAGGGAGTTCCACCACCACCACCGACTAAAAGGTAGCAAACCTTTGTGTGTTTCTATAAATTCAGCCACCTATCAGTTCCAATTCAAACTAAAATGAAACTAAAAGAAAATACTGTTTACATTGCATTTTATGAAGAACAAGCTCCAAAAATGTTTTAGGTGCAATAATAAAAAAATGACTCGTGTAATGCCTTGTGTAATGGCTGCATCTGTATTGTGGCCACATTGCTTTTTAAGCCACAAATCTGCATCTGAACGTCAGACCAACTTAAAAAATAAAACTATGCATATTATTCATATCATTCTGAAGCTGGAGCACTCAATGAGATGATTGCAAGCAGATTATCATATGATTGGTTTTCCACTTAAAGAATGACATGCAGCTGCATGACATGATAAAAGTCTTATCAATGTATCCAACGTGTTACACTGAGATTAGTAACCACAAAAGCATCAGCGGCCAATTAGCTCTCCGGATCTGAACTTCTATTTACACAGAACGTGAGATGGCAGTATTACATCAGCATACCATACCTCTGTTTTGTCGGGTTTATCTTGTCCTTAAAACCCTTCTGTAACCCTTCTTTAGCGCCATGGTCCTATAAAGCACACAAGAGATTAGCATCAGAGGAAGAGAAAGTGTCCATCTTCCAGTCAGACACTGTTATCGTGTTGCTGCGCTAAGCTATGTTAACTTTAGTGGCTAGGTGACATTTCTATTAACCTCCGGGGACAAAGTGAAACAAGCACATTTTCCCCTCTGCTATGTGTTCATGGTGACAACAGTAACACTGAGGGGGAAGTTTGGTATGCAGACTGCAGCTGAAACATCACTGATCGTGTTGAAGATCTGAGAAATGCCTGTTCCTCTTTGGTAAGCTGCTAGTCAGTGTCCGCTAGTGGGAGTGTACACTGTCTTACCGGCATGCTTTCAGGGCTGTTGTACAGGAACGTTTCTCCGTAGGGAGCAATGGGCATCAAGGTTCTTTGAAGTGGAGCTAAAAAGGACACAGACAACACAATAGCGGTTTTGTCACGGCACTGAAACTTGCAGAACACAGTGTGAAGGCCTAAACTTGGTGCGTGAAAGTAAGCAGCTTAACAGGATTGTTCCAGTTAAATTTTAAATCACACAGATATTATAGCGCCCTTTGATTAAACCAACTCATTGATCTGAAAAAATGCGCCAAACCTTGATCCATGTAAGAAATAAACCAATTAAATTTTGTTTTAGCATGCCTATCTCTCTGCCTCTGCCTTTTCCTTGCCCAACTGGGAGTCTGATCCTCCTAAGTCTGTCCCAAACAGGCTGAGTCTCTGCCAAGGCCATTTCTCTGTCTTGGCTCCTGTGGGGGCCGTGGTCGGTGGTCGGTGGAAGCCAAGACGAAGAAGAAGAGAGACTCTGGCCAGACACTATTAGTCTGGAGACCCGGGGCCACCCTGCGTGGGCCACCGCCTGTCACTGTGAAAAATGACACCAGCCTCTCCTGAGGATTGTGAGGGCCAGAAGACGCCGCCACGGGGGCTAGACACACACATAGACACTGGCGGCGGAGAAAGACATGCACGCAGACCGCGGCGTGCAAAGATCGAAACATCCTCAGACGCATAAAGATGCCTTGAGACAAACACAGACATAAAAAGGATGGACAAATAAGTCAACAAACACACATACACACTTGCGCCAACATAGATGTGACTGTACTACTTTTTAAAGCGTTATAGACACACACTTCCAAACAATGCAGGCCATCACAGAAGAGCACAAAGGGCATGGACTGGGCTTTATGAAGGGGTCAGTTTACTTCATGATAGAATCCACTCCAACACAGCCGCCCTCTCTACGGACAGGCTTGGTGGGCAGATAGCGACCATTAATCATCATCCATCAGCCGACCTCCAGGCCACTAGCGATTCTCTCCGAGGGCCCGCCGGACACTACTGTACTCAATTTCTGTCTGATTCGCCCCTATTCTTCCCTCACTGGCTCCGTCTCCGGCTTCTTCCTTTTTGTTTCTTTCAGTCCGACACGCTGCTTTCTTTATCTGCTCCTGGCCAGACTCTCTCTCTCTCTCTCTCTCTCTCGTTCTGTCTCTCAAGTCGCAGCCTGGAAACGGGACCCAGACGCCGCCATCAGTGAGGAGTTAGTGAGGAGATTGATTGCTTGTT
Source organism: Lepomis gibbosus (assembly GCA_029875015.1). Taxonomy (NCBI): domain Eukaryota; kingdom Metazoa; phylum Chordata; class Actinopteri; order Centrarchiformes; family Centrarchidae; genus Lepomis; species Lepomis gibbosus. The sequence continues at coordinate 7,892 of JAPMOB010247731.1, forward strand.
CTGAATGAAGCCTCAGTTCTTTTAAGTCAGGGAGTTGTAGGTCAGTTTGTTATTATCGCTCCTCTGTGTCACTCCCACACAGAGTATGGAGGACGCATAACTGCCACCGTCTGAATTCAGATTAGTCACCAAGCATTTTATTATTTCAGGCACTGCTTCCCTGAATAACTCCAAAATAATAGAAGAGTGTTGTTACCTTTTATTTGTATCACTATTACTAGTGCAATGAGGGTGATAATCTTAATAATTAGGGTTGTTATATTTATAATAGATGTATTAGATTTATTGTAACCAGCTTATATTTGGTATTTTTGCTTGGCAAATTGTTGTAGCGATTAATGTCTGTGAAGCTTCTTAGTCATCCAGGCCATTGTTAAAATTGTAAAAATAAAAAAAACATTTGGCCTCGATTTTAACCTTCCTTGAATTTAGCGATCAATATTCTATCCGAAGGACAGAAGTGAACATATGTGCATATTTCATAAGTACGGCCCTGAAACATACAGTATGTTGTTTAGAAGCCAAAATCTTTAGTTGCATAGTTGAGAAATGGTATTCTTCCTCTGGCTAATGAGGTTGGCAGGAGGAAGACTATTTGATGAGCTGTGTGAATTGGGAGAAGTGGAAAGGTCGTACCATTTTCCCTTGTTTTGCACATACTATGATGATTAACAAGTTTTTTTATAAAATAAACTTGTGGTGTACAGATGATTTAAAAAATTAATTGTACAGCACAACTTCTGTCACTCATTTGAATGTTGCTGTAGGCACGAAGGTGTGGAAACCTGAATGTGAAAATTACTCAAATGGATTTTTTTTAAGTACTGTTTGAAAATGCACAGGCAACTTCCTACATGCAGTGAATGTGCAAGCTGGACCTGGAAGTCAACATGACAACTTCATTAATTTCTGTCAGCTTTACTGACTTTTGTTTGTTCTGAAGTTTGACTAACAACCAGTGTGATGTGTGTGCACTCAGGTCATCTCTGTCAATGCCAGAGCAATGTCATAAAAACAAATACATCACACATTTATAGCTGCTTAAAAAGGAAGTGCATTATTCCTGCCTTGTGCATGTCACTGCACCGCCACTTTGAGAAGTAGACCTATATTATATAGACTAGTGCTGAGGTGTTAATTAAAATTCTGCGAGCCTCCAATAGTAAGTAATAACTGATTACAACAATCATTCTTTAAGACTAACACTGCGGTTTCATTCCCCAAGTTTTGGATCTTATCTCGCAATAAACTCTTCAAACATGCTCGGGTAAAATAATATGTCAAATAACGCCTTGCTAGACCTTGCCGTGAAGGGAGATTTAGCTTGCTAGTCGAGCTCCCCGTTTCCCTGCTCTGGGACCATCTCGGCTCCCTCTCTTCCTCCATCTCTCCGCCTGTTTTGCATCCATCTCCTCTTCCTTTCTCCCAACCCACTTCACTGTCTTGCCTTTCTCTATAGTCTCACTCCCTGTCTTGTTCCATCCAGAGAAAAAGTTGGGAAAACAAGGCCTATCAGGAGACTGCCACATTAAAAAAAGGTATAAGGAACAAGGCAGGCAGTGAAAGCCAAAAGAGGAGCGTGAGGGGAGATTAAGGATAGAAAATGAACAGAAATCTGTTGCTATGCTGCACATGACGGCAAGAGAAAATGTCACAATGTGGTCAGAAAAGCTCCCAGAAAGACTGACATGCTCACAGGTGTTTAACACACATTCACACACACTGTCGTCACAGAAAAGCGTCATATAATCCTAGGAGAGCGCATCTATCCTCAGCACAGGAAGCAGCTCACGTAGTATCTTGTTAGATGAGACACGAGGGTCGACTAAGCCTGGCCCAGTAAATCCAGCGAAGGAAGGAGGAAAAGTTCAAAACATATTTGTACTGGTTGTTACTACAAGCCCGTGTGTTGTTAGTAAAGTTAAACAACTTCTAAAAAACTTTGGAAAACCGGGTGACAGGAATACACACTAGGGTCTCGCTGAGGGACAAGATGTGAGGGAGCATATTCCCTGTGAGATGTGCGCTTGAAACGGGGGCGACGCCGTTTCCCACGACACAGCCGCCAAACACCCCCATCCCACCCCACCCACGCGCTACCCTCATCTCCTCTCCCTTCTTTCATCCGGGCAAACAACAGCACCGCTGACTCTACTGCCGAATGAAATATTCATGGCAGAGATGAAGCGGATGCAGCTGAAAGACTGTGTACCTTTCTGTATGCTGTTTGCACCGGTGGGACCCTCGGAGCCGGTTAGGTGTTCAGGGCTGGTTGTTTGCGCTGGTGGTGTGCTCCTGAGGAGGAAAAGAAATCAATGGATTTAAACCACCAATGCAGCACGTGGGAAAAATAGGTAACACCATTTAAACGTAAAGGCCTTCTCAAAAGAGATGTGGAACTCTGAAAGTTAGTTTCGGAGTATCAATGTATGTAGAATGCAGAATTGAATATGAAATTAGAGACCTCGGGTTCTCCATCAGTGTAAATCTGAATGCAAAGAGAGAAAATCTTGCTTTCATGTTCATTCATGCCATGGCAGCGTGCACATTTATATCTCCAGGTGCTTTTCACTTTGCTCTTCTAACTTGTTTGATTAGTTCTCAAAAGCTTTCATAAAGTCAAACTTTATGCTTAAAGAAATTCAACATTTTGGAAAATACATACATAATACATTATTTGCTTTCTGCCTGAGAGCTATGTAAGAAAGTTGATAGCATTCTCGTGTCTGGTCAATAAATATGAAGCTATCAACAGTAGCCGGTTAGCTTAGCTTAACAAAATCCGCCTATTAACACTTCAAAAGCTCACACATAGACAATTTATATTTTGTTTGTTTTATACAAAAACCAGAATGTAAAAAGTCCTCCACCCCCATCACTCTCCTGTCTCTACAGTAAAGATTAAGCTACTGCCAGCAGCTAGTTAGCTTAGCTTACCACAAAGACTGGAGGGG
>JAPMOB010247731.1:10871-26944 GCA_029875015.1 Lepomis gibbosus
ACCCTGGCACAAACATTTTACACTTTGTTTGTCCTAAATCTGTTTATATGTGCTTTGATGTCACTGTGTCTGCTTTTTATGTTTTTTGTAATCATATCATCATATCTTGCCCAGGGACTGTAGATGAAAAAATGTGATTTTTGGATGAATCACCTATATTTTACGTCATCTTGATGTTAATTAAACTGTTGTCTGTGATATATAAATCAATCAAAGTACTGTAATGTAATTTAGTTTAGTTTTTTGTGCAAATTAAAATGTTCTTACACAAATATTGTCTTAATAGTGAGTTTTTGTTACTTCTGGACAGCGCCAGGCTGGCTGTTTCCCCGTGTCCAGTCTTTATGCCACCGTAAGCTAAGCTAATGAGCTCCCTGCGATAGCTTCATTACCGTAAAGACATGAGAGAGATATCAGTTTTTCCATCCAACTCTCGTTGAAGTGAATAACGCAGTTCCCCATTCCTTGACGTTAAACTTATGTACCTGTCTTGAAGTGGCAACACGGGCAGAATTGGGATTTCAGGGACAGGACGGTGCCTCAGCCGGTAGGAGCGTGTCAACCGTGGACCTGCAGGAACTTTAGTCCTGGGCTGTGTCTCATAGATGGAGTTTTCCACCATTTCACCACAAAACCCCCCATGGTCTTCAGTAAGCGTTGAATGGGGGTCTTCCTCTGTGGAAATCTCCCAGTCTGAGGGCATTTCAGAAGAGGAGAGGGACTCAGTGCTGCTGCTGCAGGAGGACACGGATGCAGGAATGCAGGTAAGTTCAGACATGGATGTCTGGATGTTCTGGGGATTGCGCGGGGCTGGTTGAGGCGGGCGGAGGTATCTGCTCTCTGGTACATCTTCAGTGTCTCTCCCCAGTCCTGCTCCTGGAGGCAAAGTTTGGCTCCCCACCAAATCATACTCCCTCTTCTCCTTTGGGTGACTGTGATTACATGAAGCCCCCCTCTTTTTATCTTTCAGGAAGATATGTCTCGGATGAGGCACTGGCTTCCTTTGGCGCCTCCCGTTCTCTATCCCTCCCTCTTCCACCTCATCTTCCTCTCCACCACCCTGCTGCTTCACCCCAAGCGCTTCCAAACTCCGGAGGATGCGTCTACGATGGCCTGTTGGAAACACTCGAAGCTCAAGAAGGCGCTCATCTGTGAGATCCTTGCAGTCTTCCAGAACTTGATAGCCTCCTTGTCGGAAACATGGGGTGTACTGGGACAGGCGGAGGGTGGACAACCACTCCACGATCTCCTGGGTTGGCTCTGGAGGCTCCAACATGATGCTCTAGTCTCTCCTCTGCCACATCAGGAAGAACTTTAGAAGATGTAGCAGTCCAGCTTTAAAGAGCAAACACAAAAACAGATAAAAATTAGTGATGGGCAAAGGAAACACTGTAAACTTAAGAGGTTGTAACTGCTGTCAAACTTAATTTTTGCATGACTCCACTCTTATGCCACAGACATTATTAACCTTTGAAAGGTCAATTATCTACAACATGATAGACCTTGATTATGTGATTTTTTGCCCTACAAGCCAAAATTATTCAAAGTAGATACTGATTTTGTCTCATAAGGAAGTACTGCGGCGGAAACTGAAGGGTTGAGTTTTTACTTTAAAAATATTTACTTTGATGACATTGTTGGGTTGAAAGAAAACAAGTTGTGGTTTAGGTTTTACTTATTGTCAAACGCCAAGATATAGGCTAGATTGATACATAACCACCAGCTAAACCACAAAGGTGTAGTTTTTACAATTGAATTTTTGTGCAGACCGAACCCAAAGAAATGTACTGTAATTATACTTTATTACTGAGCTTAAATAGGTGTTGGTAGGTACCTAACATGCTGTAGATTCATATTTACCTTGCAGATATGCGATTGTTACTAATCTTCTCTTTTACTCTCAGCAATAAAGCTAACAAGCCTGTTTCCCAAAATGTCTATTCCTTTAAGCTTCCTCAGAAAACATCAAGATACATGTAACCTTTACATTCAACAAGAAGTGAGCAAACATGCCATTCAACAAAACAAAACCAAAATTTGCAACACTCGCAGCAGGAAACAGCAATACCTATGAAGAAATAGCATGCCACCATCATGGCTCTATGGTCAGGTTTTGGTAAAGTGTGACGTGAAAACCAAATAACACTGCTGTAAGGCCAACTGACCTCTTTGTTGGAACACCTCTCCTTTCTTCACAGAACTTACCTCAGCAGAGATTAAAAATCCAAGCTTTACACGGCGGCTCACTGCATTGCATTATACACAGGTAATAACCCTGCTTGTGGAAAGATATTTTTAAATTCTATTCTATTTCCTGGTGCATTCACGCCATCTCTTCAAAGTCAAGCACTGACTAATAGTGTGGGTAGGAGTGCTCACACACTCTCTGTCTCTCCCTCACACACACACACACACAAACACAGTGGCACTCACAGGAAGATACATCATCATCAACATCTTGACATGTCCACTTCTCTTTTAGGTTGCAAACCTACACAGGGGACATGAAGTGTTACTTCTGCTTTCACGTAAACACACACTTGTGGCATATGCATGCGTATACATTTGAGTGTCTGATACACAAGTAGCTCACATAATGGACATTGTGTTTCTTCCCCTCTCTCATAGCAACTATCATATGAGATTGCAAAAAAACTACAGTACACTTTCACTACCACCACATCATAACTGCTCCATTGCTCTGCCCTTTTTAGCACTGTGCACACATTTAGGGACCAAATTAAAGTCGCAGCTCCCCACATGACTGTGTTAAGTCCTCACAACAGAAGCCTAATCGATCAGACCTGCCCAGCTGCCTACTGCAGTGTTAACATGCATGGACCTGTATTGGCTCACAGCCAGCGCAGGCACACGCCAAAGCTTGCTAGTATATTGGACCTGGCCTGCTCCGCATCTCTGCCTTTTTGGCACTTTTTACGCCCACTCACACAATGTGCACACATACAAAACTACACACCACAGAGCACACACATTCAGCAAACACTATTAAGAGATGGATATAGGCGTTTTGATCACAGCTACTGGCCCGGTGTCAAAGCTCTAAGAGTGTGTAGATCAATCGCAAGGAGCAAAAAGACAACTTGATAAACAGCTCTGCGCATAAGACATGGGTATGAGAATATAATGAAGCAGTGTGTGCACAGCCATAAAGATACAACTGGAGTGAACACACTTAGAAGCACACAATGGTATAAAATAGGAGAGCAATTTATTAGAGCAAGAGTGTGGCCGCCAGCACAGGAGAGGCAGTGCCCTCTGCAACACCACAGGTGTGCTTACACAGTACACGGGATGAGTCACAGCATGTACACCAACACACACACACACACACACACATTTGCCTCATATACATCTGCACGTCCCTCTGAAACAACTAACTTTGAACAAAGTCCAGTTTGAGTCCCCTTCCTGGTTTGTGAGAGGATACCTGAAGCGAATTCCCTGGTCAAATATTGTAAACCCAACTTCAGCATTAGGTGGTGTCTTGAGGATACCGTCACGCACACATGTGTTAAGGAATGTAATTTCAGAACCAAAACCAGTTTTGCAGAGCTAATGTTATAAATCACTACACAAGCTGCACAGAGCCGTTTGGGCACATGTTTTCAGCAGCGTCACCAGTGAGACTTGTGCTGCACACACTGTATGAGGTGTGCTCATTTGTCTGATTACACTTACTGTAAAAAGTAATGTAACGTTAACGCTAATAGTGAAGAGTAAGTTAAAGTCGAAGTGGCGCAGTTTTACTTCATACACTTGTTTTAATGTGCCTAAATTACCGGTAAGTGATACAAATCGTTGCTAAACACTTCCAGCTCTGTCGCATTAAAATGCCATTTAATTTATGTTAGTCTTAAATTAGTCTTTAGGTCCGTGGCCACTTTGGTAGCCGTTTGACAGATAAACACAACGCAGGAATTTGAAGGCGCTGACGTAACACGCTCGCGGTGCGCGCGGTGATCTGTAAAAGCTTACCTGCTGGCTAAACGCGGGGTAAACCTCAGGCATCCGTCGCACACCCTCTCGTTGAGTTCAGTTTCTATAAATTAACTCCGCTCAGAGACTCCCAGACTGTCGCGAGTCCCCAGCGTGCTTTTAGACACTCGTCTGTTTCCGTTCGCTGTCTGTTCAGGCGGTGAGAGCAGCTCCACGCCCATTTTAGCAGCGCAGGGCCAGCAGCAGAAGTACTGTCCTCACCATCATTTGTGTACCTAGAAATACATACGCCGTAATACTATACTTAACGTTGTGTTGGGCCTTGTTGCAAGTTGTCATAGCTCCCATGTTGTCCCTCTTTGTTGACAGAAGTGAGTCTGAAGTACGGCTGTTTGTAGAGTTAAAAGTGTGCTTGCATGTGATGAGCACCGGTGAACAGCAAAGTGGAGGCACTTCAGCTATATTTTCTGGGAACGCTTGCATGCCCCAGCTTGATCCTACAGGCCCCAGGCTACGCATTACGCACAGGCAGGAATGCAGCAGGCTGCCTTGCACACCTTATAAGTGACTCCTGAGTAAAGAGGTACACATTTTGTTTCATGATTTATTATGTAAGATTGCTTTTATTATGTTAGATTCCTTTGCTGCCTGTATACCAATAGGAATTTGTGTTTCAGACCTGTCATTGGATTATGTGTGTGACAAAAATGGGATTGACAGATTAACACTGGTGGCAAATAAACATATATATTAAAAAAAAATAATGGAGGGTGATAGACTACTAGTACTACTACTGACAGCAATTTAATGAATTCACATAAACTTAAATTTATGCTTCAATTCTTATATGAAGTAAAGCATCAAGACAAACAGCAGCAGTCTTTAACTATTCAAAGCACTATAATTAAAATATTAGTAAAACATTTTTAACAGCTTATTTTCATGATGCATTTTTCTTCCTCCACCGATGGACTTTATTAATACTAATAGAATAAAAAGAGTTAAAATAAATAATATAAACTCAGTTGGCAGAACTCACCACATGATGGTGACAGAGTGCTGGAGCTGCTGGATTCCAATTAGCTGCTTCAGTTGCAGGGTGTTGGGCATGCTGGCTCAGTGCGACACTGTCAAGGCCTACTGGGACACTGAAAAGTGGTTTATAATTGTAGAGCCACGTGTTTTTATGGTATACAATTTGGCTTCACTAACGACTTTTACATTGTGTTAATTGCCTGTTGTGATAATCTAAATTCAACTGTGGTAAAATATTGTTAGGTAATGTAATTTAGACAGCATATTGTTATTTCCTACCCATTTCCTGATGATCTAAGGACAATTGCTCAACACTTCACTTACAATTTAAGAATTTTTTTTACTTCACTTGAGTATTTTCATTTTGTACTGCTTTATTTACTGCTAGTTTTCAAAGGTAATTATTGTACTTTTTACTCCACTACATTTATTTATCACAGGGCTTTTAATCACCTTTCTGATTAAGAAATTTACATGCATTTAATGAACTTGTTCAAAATATATGCAGTACTTTACTATTTACCAACCCAGTAGTGTGTAAAGTCGCTAAAATTGGGAATTGTCTATAACAGCATTTACCAACTGCATTCAATATTTCAGTAGCTATATTGTTAATAATAAAGCGCTCTGAAAGGAATGTTTCTGAATAAAGAGCATGTTTGCTTTTGTTTTTACACTTCTATACATTATTTCAATGCAAGGCATTTACATGCAATTTTACAACGACTTTGGTATTAACATGGTTTGACTTTTAAAGGATCTGAAACCAATAAAATGACACACCCAGAGTGTTTGTACACATACAGTATCTAAATGTATATTGATCAGTGGTTGTCAAACTATTTCAAGTCATGTATAACCATGCTTTTTTTCATTGTGTTACTTATGGCCCCAACTTTGAGAACCACTGCTCAGTACTATTTCCTGGCCTTCATCTGGACCAGGAACCTTGGTGTTATCTTTGATCAGGACATATCTTTTAATTCCCCCATAAAACAAACTTCAAGGACTGCATTTCACCTGTACGTAGTATTGCAAAAATCAGACACAGCCTTGATGCAGAAAAGCTAAGCCACACATGTGTTACTTCTAGGCTGGATTATTGCTATGCCTTGCTATCAGGCTGCTTGAATCCCTTTCAAAGGGATCCCTTAAGACTCCCTTAAGACTCTTCAGCTGACCCAGAATGCTACAGCATGTGTGCTGACAAGACCCAGGAAAAGAGATCATACTGTATTTCTCCTGTATTAGCTTCTGACAAATGGCTCCCTGTAAAATCCAGAATTTAAAATCTTTCTGCTCACCTACAAAGCTCCGAATGGACACCATTTTATCTTAAAGAGCTCACCAGGATCAGAATCAGAAGCAGCTTTATTGCAAAGTAGTGTTTTACACATACTAGGAATTTGCTTTGGTGACAGCGTGCTACACGTAGACGAACATACAGTCAAATAAATGAAATATATAAATACAGAATAAACAAATGCAAGTTATATAAGAATAATGAAAGAATAGAGAAAAAACAGTAATAATAATAATAATATTAGTACTCATTTAGTAGTACTCATAGTACCTTAATTCCCCACCAGAGCACTGCGCTCCCAGAATGCAGTTACTTGTGGTTCCTTGAGTCTCCAAAAGTAGAATGGGAGCCAGAGCGTTCAGCTGTCAATCTCCTCTGCTGTGAAACCAGGCTCCAGTTTGGGTTCAGGAGGCAGACAGACAACATCTCCACATTTAAGAGTAGGCTTAAGACTTCTACATAAGGCTCTACATCTGTATGCATTCTAATACCATTAATACATGTTACTAACTCAACTTCCTTCCACTTCTGTGTTTTTTTTGTGCACTCTCCTCTCTCTCCTCTCTCCTTCTATCACTTTCTGCAGGTGTTTCTGGCTCTGAGAGCTGTAGAGTCTGGATCTGTGGTTGCAGGCTTCTTGTTTCCTCCCTGTTCCCAGTCGACGCCCACTGCTACAATTATCATTAGTCCAATTATTGTTATTATCATTATTATTGCTATTTTTACCTTTATTGATGTGTGTATTATAACTACTATCATTACTAGTGCGTTACATCTCTATGTGAAACTTACATTGTGCTGATGTGTGTTCTCCTTTTTCCTGCTCTCTCTTTTCCGCCCTGTCCACCCCCAGCTCTGTCAACCCAACCAGTCAAGGCAGTTGGCCGCCCACCATGAGCAATGGTTCTCCTCGAGGTTTCTGCCTTTTAGGAAGTTTTTATGCCACTGTCGCTACTTGCTTGCTCTTGGTGGGAATTGTTGAGTGTAAACAAAGAGTCAGTCTAGACCTTTAAGTTTAATGAGATAACAGTTGTTTATTTGCACCATATAAAGAATTGAATTGAATTGAATATGCCTTCAAAGCAAGTATTTAAAATAAAAACGTATTATCCAAAATCCATTGAGTAACTGTCATATGTTGTTTTGAATAATTCAGGAGTGGGTGAAGTTAAAGTGCTGACTTCTTTTTATAACTGCACATACAAGCAGTAAAATGAGTGACAGAAGAATAGAAAGGAGGGGTGAGATTTCTGGAGGACAGCACTCTGTCTTCCTGTGAAGCTTTTGCTGTTTCTCCTCTTTTGTCCCTCCCTGCCACGCCTCCAGGGGTCGTCTTGGCAACATGTTTTACTGCTGGCAGCAATATAAATACAGCTTTGGCTCCTAAACTGGGAGAGCTGTACACAGTTTAACAGTCAATTCCAAGGACACAGCAGAAAAGGGGGGTTCAGCAATGCATTTTAGTGAATCTTTGATATTATTCACCATCATTTTGGGAAAGAAGTGAATTGCTTTTGTTATTTGCAACACAGGCTGAAAAAAGGGTACAAAGCAGGCCAGATTGGATAGATTTTCTGTGTAGCATGGATGCAAATCTGTATGTGAATAAAGAGGTTGTTGAAGCTGAGTCTCTTCATGGCAGGAGGACGGAGGACAGTCTCCTCAACTTGTTGACTGAAACTATTCGGGGGCTCAAAGCTGTCAGATGCTGCAGCGATCATCATAATGGCACGGTGGGTAGGACGAGATGCACAGGAGGGGAACCAAGTGGAAGCAGAGGGGAGGAAATCCAGAAAGGGACGGTCAGTCCAGCACGAGGTGAGAAGGAGGATGAAGAGAGAGGACGAAAGGCTGTGGAAGAGAGGGAGGAGAACGAGCGCAAGCAGAAAGTTCTGGGATTGCTGAGGCAGCTGAGTGTTTTTCACTCAGACAGAGTGAAAACATGGGGAGAAGTTCTCAGAGAATGTGCCACCATGCTCTCCAACTCTCCACCAGAGGGCAGTGATCAGCAACAACCATCTACATCAACAGGTATGTGTGTTGATCTGACTGATCAATGTCTTTCTCAGGCTTTTTCAGAAGTTCAAGGAGAAGGAGCTAAAAAATATTCAGTTTGATTTTAAAAAATACAGATTTGGGAGTAATTGGTAAAGAAGAAGCAGTTAAAGAAGCTAAAGTAAGTAAAGTGAGTAATTGTAAGCATCAGAATGAGTTGAAGTGTAGTTCAAACGAAAGTTTAAATGTAAGCAGTGTTGAAGTGTCAGTTGAAGTTGGACTTCTGAAAATAGTTCATGTGTCAGTGGAAGTTAAAATGTATGCATGAAAATGACGTAAGTGTTGGTTGATGCTGACGGACTGTAAGTGAGCGCAGGGTTCTGAGGATTTTAATCTGAATCAGTCCAAAAGCCAAAGGCAGTTGAGTCATTTAAAATAAATTTGCTAAAAGGAGATGAAGTGTCAAAAGTTGATGTAGAAGGACCATAATCTATTTGCAAGGCACATGCCCCGTACACATATATGAACCACCACAACATTTGACTTAATTACATAGAAATGCTAAAGAGTGGGGGGGAAAAACACAGTCCACACAATATAGTTAAATTGTTTTTTTTTTGAGTAAAAGTAGCTCTAAAAAATGCAGTCTGTGAAGTAAAACTCATGTTTTATTGTGATATACAACACAATTGCCTATGTTCTATATCTGTTTTGTTTCAGATAGAGAAGTTAAAGTGAAACCTTGTTCAGACTCCTTCAGTAATATTTTTTTGAGTGTTGGGGAGGACATAAAGGACATTATGGACAAATTGAACACAATCATAATTAAGCTGGATGAAGAAATACACAAATTGTGTGCAGAGGAGGGCTCAACTTCAGACGCAGCACTTCAGGAGATCAGAGATCTGAAAGCATCAGAACAACGTGAAGATGACGACAATAACCTGAACTCCCATGACCCCCTTGACTTTGACTCTGGGCATAAACAGGAGGTTGAAGATGGAGAGGATCAAACTCGTACAGTGCTATCACCAGACATTGAACAAACATCAGACTCCAGATTCAGCAAATCTGACTGCAGCGGTGTGGAAGAGACAGGAAAAGAATTAGAGGACAAAGGTCAAGGGAGTGATAACGAGGACTGTGTTTCACCACAAAGTCAGACAGATTTCCTGGAGGAGACAGAAAAGGACACAAACAGGGTACATGACAAGGGCAAAGAGGAGACAAACATCGAATGGATCACAGTAGGGTACGCTGACGAAATAACCTCCTTTTTATCCCCATCAACCCTTAAACACACAGCTCATCTCTAAGGCAGTTAAAATCATTGTCCTCATCTTCACTGTCTGATAGTATCATATATTTTACTACGTGTCATCTTTTTCCAGCTCTTCATTGAAGGTATATGATGTTTACACTTACAGTGAAATGTTCAAACTCAAGACTTTTATTCACATTTCCTCAATATCCAGCCATACACACATATTTGGTATCTTTTAAAACTTTAATGCCACCACAGTCCAAAATAATGTTTTGTCAGTCTGAACGATGTTTTGCTGAACAGCATTAGATAGAACATTATTGTAATGTTGTATTTGTTATTGAGAGTAAAGTAGTTGCCTTTGCTAACACCTGTTCTGACAGTATAAATGCTATTTACTATGCTGACATGTTTAACGGTTGATTTTAAAGTCAGTAAAACATGCAAGTGACTCCTCCCCCCTAAAAAAGCTGTTCAGCTTCCCATTCTTTATCCAACATGGGGCCAGCCTGTGAATCTGGACAGGATCTGATTCCTCCCCCTCCTGCTTACTTATCCAGAAGTAAACCGCAATGGTTTATCACGCATTTTGACCACCCGGCCTCCCTATAGACGGCTATTTTTCACAGTTCACTGTCAGGTCAATGCCGACATTTGTTCAAAAGCCAAACAAATTAGGGAAATTTAGATCAGATGGAGAGGAGCTTCTGGAAGAAGCTGATATGGAAATGCATGTGCTCCAGTATTTCAGAAATATTTCAAATGGTAGCTTAAAGATGAATAAAAAACAATATTTCTACTATAAATTCTACTCCTCGCCCTCCTACTACTTAAGAGTCAAATTAATGGTGCAGGGAGCAAAAGATGCAATTTGAAGCTGTTCTTCAGTGCAGAATAATGCAGTTTGCTCTTCAAAAGCTTATGTTCACATCATGAGCTTTGTGTCTCTGTACATACATCTATTTTAAAAATGATTTCTAGGCTCGCTGGTCAACAGGAGGACAGCCATTCAGATGTACCAGACGCATGCTTTATCAGAGCACCAGAGGGCGTGGCCGAAGTCCTGAGATGTGAGGTGGCCGACACCCTGAGCTGCCTGATGGTGTCCGGCTCGGAGGAGCTGGTCAGCAGAGTGATCAGGATCAAAGCTCAGGACGGAGCTAACGTCCACTTCCCCGTGACCGTAGCTGTGCCTTTCTGCGCACGTTACCGCGGCAACTACAAGGATGTCGCTGTGAAGATAGTTGATAGGGAGAAGAGGGCAAGCTACGTCACTCCTGTAACAACAGAGGGCACCTACGGAGGGCAGAGGGTAAGTTTCTCCATTACTTACTGAATGACTATCTTTTATTTAACATGCCATTAATAAAAAACAGTTTTTTCCTGACTGCTACTCAGTTTTCTTTACCTTTTTTTAGAAAGGAAGTATCCTAAGATATATTATCCATTTTCAAGACAGACCTGGGCAAAATGGCTCTGTAGAGTAGTTTGCACAAAGTCTATGTGACGTTTAAATGAATTACCAAATTACGTTTGTCTTCTAAATTGGTCCAAGCCCAGTTTTGCCAACAGACTGTAGGAATCCTGAAGATCATCTGTCTGACAGAAATAAAAACATAATTGTGTTTTTTCCATTTTAACAAGGTGTGAATAATGAAGGTTAATTTTTCATCCAGCCACACTTTTTTGTATGAGGAGACCTCTTCTAATTCACTTTAATCCATTGTTATTTATGTCAAAGACACTTTGGAGGTCAGTAATAACTTGATTTAGACAAGCATCAACTGTATAGATAACGGTATCATTTGCATACTCATCTGCAATCATCTGTCTGGATCAACATTATAGTTTTGCATTTTTCATTAGTTTTTATTTTACTTTTTTTCAATTTCAGTTTAGTGATTTTTCTAGTTTAGTTTAGTTTTTTCTCTCCAAAATGCTTAGTTTTAGTTTAGTTTAGGTTTTGTTTTTGTAATATGGGACCCACTTTCTCACGACTTTCGCCACAATGATGCCGGGCGAGGGGTGTTGACTGAAAACTGGCACAGCTAAGAAATTGGAAGATAGATTTCATATCTACACAAAATACTAGTTTATGTAGGCCCTATGAAATAAATTGACAAAGACAAAAACTAAAGACATCAAAATCTATATTTTTAGTTTATTTTAGTCAGTTTTGCAAACAGAAAAAAACTGTTTCAGTTAGTTATCATTGTTTAAAAAGCCTCATTTTTATATTTATTTCAGTTAATGAAAATGTTATTCCATAGCTAGTTTTCATTATTTTATTAGTTTTTGTTAACGATGATAACCTTGGTCTGGATGTGCCTTCCCATATTGTATTTAAAATGGAACAGAACAGGTGCTAATATAGAGCCCTGTGGTGCACCTTTTGTGAAAGTAAAATGATCAACAGGAACACTTTGTGTTCTCTCTCTTTTATTTCTGTTTTGTTTACGCCTTTGTCAGGGCTTATTTGCAGAGGTGAGGGTGTACTCCCTGGGCCTGTTTGCAGTAGTTTCCTGTCTCAAAAGAGAAAATTACACTGTTCCCACAAGGGGTTTGTCACTCAAGCTTCCCATGGACCCCAGGATCTCTCTGAACTACCTCCCAGGATCCTTCACTGCTCCAGTAATGGCACAAATCATGGTATGGTGATAATTTGATCCATTTCCATCTGCCTCCCACTTGACTTTAAATACAGCAGACATAGGTTTTTCCTCGGCTGATTTGTTATGTATTGAGGGGCTGTTTGGGATCGAGAAGTGGGTAAAAACATTTGTAAATCTGAGATCCAGTCTTGGAAAAAAATAGGGGGGGCGAAATTTGATAAAAACAGAGACATAAGGGAAAGAGAGAAATAAAAAGCAAGCGAGGGATTGAGAAACAGACTGCTTATGATTGACAGACTTGAGTTTTCACAGATGTTTGCTGTGAGGTAGAAACATTTAATTGACTTCTGAGTCCAGTCATCTGTGAACTAACTTCACCACAGCAGGTTGTCGCTTGATCTTACATAAAAAAAACAGCAGCTCCCCCCTCTGCATGTCTCTCTTTGATAAAACAACAATCTGTCGGCAAAACAAAAGTGTAGAGAAAAAGACTTTTTACACAGAGCATGTCTGTCCAAACTGATGCTTAAATAATAATGCAGGGCTCATTCCTCATCTGCCTCAGATCCAGCCTCTAGATGCCATCCTTCTGGCTGCTGTCAAGTCCAGAAGTGATGCCTATCACTCGGTGGTGTCTACAAGTCCACTACTCTACCTCACCCACCCATCCACTCAGCCACCGAGAAGACCCCTCACTCTCACCCTTCCCTGTCCCCCAAACCTTGAAAAAGAGAGGGATGCAAGGGGCAGAGGGGAGGAGCAAAAAGCTAGAGCTTCTCTACTGTGGGATCAACCTGCTTCCCACAGAAGACGGTAGGTTAAGTGTGGCCCCTTTTTTTACATGTCTAAATTTCTATGGACTGAAGCGTAGATATCAGAGGATGAGTGATAAAACATAAGAGGCCAGCGATGTAGAGGACAGCTCCCAGATGACAATGATTGTTGCATTCACTGCTGAACGTGGCCAAAGGGATGTTGGTCTGTCAGTTGATCCACCTTGTCCAAACAGAAATATCAACTAAAAGTAACTGCAATTTTGTATAGACATTCAGGGCTCCTAGACAATGTATGTTCAGGACTTTGGCGATCCCCTCACTTTTCCCTTAGCGACACCATGAGTTTGACAGTTGTGGTTTTAAGTGAAATATCTCAACAACTCAATTGTACTTGTGTTCAGTGTTAATTAGCTAGCTTTAGCAGGCTAACAAGCTGAACTAAGATGATGAACACTGTAAACATTACACCTTAGAATATTTACAGTGAGCATGATTGTGTGTTAATGTTAACTGTGAGCATATTTGTAGGCTCTTTGTCATGTTATAAAGATATTTTGCTTTGAATGTTCCTGTCAGAATCCTGGGTGCCACTGTGAAGACAAAGATGACCTCCAATGAGCTGCTGATTGTTCTGGGTTCAAGGGACAAATACTGGAGCGTTCTGGATAAAGTCACAGTCAGGAACCAGCAGAACGGACTGGTGTCGTTTGAGCTGACAGAGAACTTTGACAGGTTTGCAACAAAAGGTCTACTTCTTTCCTAAAATCATTATTGATGCAAATTCAAATATTTAAATAAAGTTGAGCCTCTCATTCTCCACAGTCATTTAAATAGTCCTTCAAACACAGTTGATCCAAATGGATTGAGGAGACAGCCAGGAAATGGAACAAAACAGAAACACATACCCACTAACCAGGCCCGTCGTCCGGGGTGGTGAAAGGGTAAAGATGACCCCGGCCCAAGGCCCAGGGGGGCCCATGCAAAGGTTTATGGTTGACCCTTAAATGGGTCAAATCATATGGAGGAAATGTTCAAATTTCTGGCCAAAAAAAAGTGTTAAGAAGCACCATGTGGCCTATATGACAGGCGAATGTGAGGAGCTAATTTTGTGTTTCTCTTTATGTTAATGAAGATTAATAACAGGAGGATCAGCCTTTTTTCCAGCGGACGTGAGAGGGCGCTGTTTATTCGCAGCTTTTCCGTCTGCTTTCCGTCTGCTATTCCTTCCTTTGCTCCTGTTTTGTTAGTGTTTGTGTTCACTGTACCCCTACCTCTGTATAGCCTTTCAGCCGGTTCCTGAAGCTGCTTGGGCACCTTGACCGGACTACTGCCTTGTCGGTTAGCCACTAGCTGGCTGCCCGTGCTCATCCAACGCGTGGTGGCTAACTCTAGCTGCATTAGCGGCTAACCCGATTTCCTAGCCCTTTATCACAGGCAACCTCCACCAGATGCGAGCTGTGACTGAGACTTTCATCTCCTCCTGTCATGCCGTGGATCAATTTGGCACTTACATCAGACATCCATTTCTGTGTCCCTAGTCCATTGCTAACTGCTATCAGTCCCTCCGCTCAGCAACATGTTCAAATACTGAACTCTGCAACTGGTCGAATTAATCAACTACTATATTCCATCCTTCATCCCAGTCATGAAACAGCTCGGACTTCTTCGACGACCCCGTTACATCCACAGAAACTTTCTCCGCAAGTTTGTTTATCTTCACCACGGACAATCCATTCCATCCATCTGGTCCCCTGCACACTCTGTCGCACCTCTCACACGTCATCGGAACGCTTCCCGCCCTGAATCACATAGAGTCATCACGTTTTGTGCGCAGTGGCTTCTGGGACAAACCATATATGGAAGTTCAACTTCCGTCAACTTCCATCACGGTCTCATGGCCTGCAGGCTGCAGCTGGATATACTTGTAGAGATGAGCGCACCGACAGGCTGCACAAAAAACCCGGACTGGACTACAGTGTTATTCACACTTCACATATACCTATTCTCCAATCATTTCCAAATTCACTCGATGTCCCTCCTAAACTGCATTACCCCCCACACGCACTGTTAATTGGGACAACGTCAGATCTTTCCAGCCTGCCCCCATCTCTCCACCCTCTCAACATGCCAACTTTGCCCTTCTCAACACCCGATCAATTAACAATAAAGCCCCTGCCCTCCATAAACTAATCGCTGACAACACGCTGGATTTCCTTCTGCTCACCGAAACCTGGCAACAACCCGATGACTTCTTCTCTCTCAACCAAGCATTCCCCACTGGCTTGACCTGGTCTGCTCCACTAACCTACTAGTGCTCGACCTCTATCCATGCCTCTTTCCCCTCTCTGATCACAAACTGATACGGTTTACCATTCCTTCTTCAACCGCACGCCCCCGCCTAACCTTAAATCCATTGATCCCACCATCTCTCTGACCTGCTCTCCACCACTCTCCACCTGGACTCAACCCTCACCTCACCTGATGATCTCACAAACCAGCTCATCTCCTCTTTGTGTACCTCCCTTTACACTCTGGCCCCCCTCAAAACAAAAACCGTCACCTTTAACACCTCGTCACCCTGTTACACACCTGCACTCCGGAAAATGAAACAAACTGGCCACCAACTTGAAAGTCTGACGAAAAATTATCTCTCACAGTCCACCATGAAGCCTAAAAACTCCACCTCATTGCCTACAAAGATGCCCTCATTGCTGCGAAATCTACCTACCTGGCCTCCATCCTCACCAACCCCTGTCATAACCCCAGAACCCTCTTCTCCACAATGAACAACCTCATCAAGCCTCGGACCAACATCCTCCCTACCTCTACTCCGGATCTCTGCAACTCATTCCTTCACTTTTTCGCTGATAAAATCAACACTATTTATCAATCTCTATCTCCTGCATCTGATCTCCCAGTATCTACTCCAGCACCTACCATGGACCCTTTTCCCAGTATCCCGCCTGACCTTCCTCCTCCTTCTCCACACTGCCTCTTCTCCCAGTTTGACCTGGCCACCTCTCCTGAAATCTCTAAACTCATCAGCTCTTCCAAACCCTCTACCTGCTCCCTTGACTCCCTCCCTACTCCACTCTTGACATCATGCCTCCCTGTCCTTTCCCTCTACCTCA
>JAPMOB010247735.1:0-31045 GCA_029875015.1 Lepomis gibbosus
GTGTGTGTGTGTGTGTGTGTGTGTGTGTGTGTGTGTGTGTGTGTGTGTGTGTGTGTGTGTGTGTGTGTGTGTGTGAAAGATATAGTAGGAGAACATGACATGTTAACCGGGAATGTGCTCTGCCAAAGGAAAATAGGCAGTCACGTCATGCAGGGGGAATTACATTAGTGATAAAATAGCCTATAAAAACCAGTGACATGTAAATGGTGTTCTTGCACATGTAGGATGGAAATTTGCACAAAATCCTATATCGCTTTCTTTCTTTTTTTTGGCCTCTTTCTCTTTGTATTTCGCAACATGCCCCTCTGGCTCTTTTTTTCTCCCTTCCTGTTTTTACCTACCATTAAACCTTGAACCACTACTTGCAACTATACTCCCACCCTGCTGTTTCATTCATTGCAAGCACCAGTAAAGGCTTTTCTCTCTTACACACCCTGCTGTTTGTATCTAGCCGGACAGCACTCCT
This sequence comes from Lepomis gibbosus, assembly GCA_029875015.1. NCBI lineage: Eukaryota > Metazoa > Chordata > Actinopteri > Centrarchiformes > Centrarchidae > Lepomis > Lepomis gibbosus. The sequence goes on from JAPMOB010247735.1 coordinate 467, forward strand.
GTCCAAACCACAGGTAAAAGGTCATAGACCCCATATGGACCAATCAGAGTGGATCCCTACTGAGACAACAGGTCAAGAGCACGAGGGTGAAGCAAAATGCAGCATGTTACATTCAGGTCTTATGAGTAAAGGTTGGAATTATTACATCAAACTGCGACAACACATATACAAAAACAGATTTTTTTTAATTCTCTTATAATTCATCCCAGATGTCTCTCAATTAGGCATGCCGTTTTATTGACTCATTGGTTAAGATTAAGTGGTGCCCCCTACAGAAAGACGCATTTTCAGATCGAGCATCAACTTATTACACATGCTGCTTAAATTGATCCCAATCTCACAGGGTACTAAACAGTAGGTAGAAGGTTGCATGCTCATTGCCGGTGAGCTAAATTTCCCCCTTACATCAGGAATAAAGTCAACAACCTTGCTGTGCAATTATGTTGTCCAAAGGAGCATGCCTGCAGAACTAATGTCATTCTATAACGGATGGTATTGTAAAAACAAAAGTGCTCCAAAATGAACTGAGCCACCATCTGCAGAGACCTTTACCACTCACCAAGTCAGGTGCTATAATTGAAGCATGTTGATTTAAAATGAGATTAGTAAAAGGCTAAATGTGTTATATTGCTTTTTTACAGTGGGAATTTAAACATAATGTGTTTTAAGGTTAAAGTTGGTTTTATCCTTTTTAGTCCATTTACAACATCCCTACCCTGTCTGTGCCTCAAGTCCAAGTCCAAACTAAAGATGCAAATCTTTAAAAATGGGTTACAAATAGGTAGTTTCTTCAAGGCTTGGTACTTTTGTTTTTTAATAAAAGCAACTCAAACAGCAGTAGATTTTGCTGTTTGCCGCTGCTGAAACTTTTGGGGGCTATTTTCAGCAGCAGATTAACAGACATTTGGTGTTCTTGTAAATGTCAGTGATGTATGTGGGATTGACTGAAAATATGGTGACGGTAAAGAAGGAACATGTCGCTTTGTTTTAAACCAAATGTCACAGCAAAGTGAAGACATTATTGCTAGCCCATGCTTCTTCAAGGGTTCACTTTAAGTAGTGTGCTGTGTTTAGGGTTAGTGTTAGGATTCAGTGTTTTGGAAGTTACCCTAACGGACTCCTTGACGTTAACTCTATAGCTTGACATTGAGCCAAATGCGCAGCACATATCACTCAAGGCACTTTAATTCTAGCAGGGCAGCTAATTTAGAGCCTGTTGGCAGTGATGTTTTCATCTACGGCAGTGCTCCCCTGTATCCTCCAGCACTTTTGGCCCTTAATTTTAATCAAACAGGAAATCATTTTACATTCCAGGATCATTCTTCTACCAAGGTATAATGTTTTTATCCTTTTTTGAAGGGTGTTTGACAGACAGCATATCCTCTATAGTGCCCCTCAGCAATATTACGTGCTTCTGCCCTTTATCCCAGCTGTAATCTAATGGTGCACTAAAACTGAATGTGAAGTACGTTTTACCTTGGCAATTTGACCTCTGGATTGTTTTGCAGTTCAGTTTATTCCTCACATACAGCCAATTGATGGATAAGTCCAAAGGGTTAACTAAAACAACTTGAGCAAACCTGCGTCTTCTATACATGGTTTTCAGTCACGTAATGTGCGCAGTGACTTGTAGGGCAAAACAACGGACCAACATAGCGGCTCATAGAAAGCAGTCATATTTTATTTGGATCACCTTTTAACTTAAGAAAAAGAAAGACATGAACACAAACTGCAAGTATTGGGCATATCTGATCCATATAACGTTACAGCATCTGCTTCTACCGTTAAAAACCGCCGCTCAACTGGGGTAATATTTACTTTTACCTTCTGGAAATCCCTCACCTAACAAAGCAAAGTGAAAAAGCCCAAAGTCTTTTGTCCTCCGAAGGAGCGTTTTCATTGGAGTGTGACATCACGTGAAAACTATGAATTAACATATTTACTTTGCAGTCAAAATAAACCCATTTAAAGAACAATGCAGGCAATATTCTGTACGCATCTCAATGTCAACAAATCCCATGAAAAGACCAAACCAACAATCAAATGATCTTACTAACAGTGTTTGGATCTGGAGTCTAATATGTCTTATTCCTCTGTGCCAGTGAACTCTATTGTTTGCAGAAACTATTAAAACACATCAGTGAGCCACACTGTTGCAGACTGGCTGACATGTTTCTTTATCACCATGAACACACACACTGTAGTTTACTTTGACTCAGACCACCAAATATAGTCTGCTGCTAATAATAGTTGATGCACCATTTTGTCTTATTTGAGTAATGTTTGCAAAACAACTAGTGCTCAGCTGTTTGAGGGAAATAATGTAGCTGTTTAAAAAAATAAATGTGATATATGTTTGCCCCATTTATTTATTGATATTTTTAGTAGTAGCTTGGTGTTGAGAGACGCAGTCAGGTTAGGAAAGCCAGAAAGTGTTAAGAGATGGACTAACACAGTGTTGGGTTTGGTGAAAATAAAAACCCACCAACCTGCCAAATGTGGGCTGTTTTACCGTGTCATTAATTATCAACTTAAGGAGAATCCACACAACAGGTGCGTCTCACTTTCTCCTCCTGTGCGCCGAACTATTGCATCCAGACTTTTGTCAAACAAGAACAGGCCTATAAAAGTCACAGGGCAGCCACAGTCCCTCAGACCTGTAGACCGTCAGCCTCCTGCCTGCTTTTAACCTGATGGTATGATCTCTGTCATCACACACGACTGGTCGCACGGACACACATCAACACAAGCGTTCAATCAGTGCGTGAGTGTGCGTGGCCGAGCAGAGTGGAGGAAAAAATGCACAAAAGAGAAAGAGAAAAGGGAGAGCTGAGAGAGTAAAGCCAGGAGGAAAGTGCCGGTAAATGCTGCTAAATTACAGATATCATCATGATTAAGGGACATGGTGTTTCTACTAGCAGGGCTGTCCTTATGTCACATCACACATCACAACTACCCTTCCAGAGTTGATTCTATGTTTTAATAAAAGTAATCATGCCATGTAGGAAAGCAGAAGATGCGTTTGTATGGGAATAATCTGGAAAATAAAGACTGCATATTCATTTCAGGTGGACGTTTCTTGATGTTTCATGATGATGAAAACAAATTCAGTCAGAGCTCTGAGGAAATGCAGATCAAAACAAACAATTTGAAAGTGCACAAAAGTGATATAAGCCTAAGTAAAATTTAATCCTGTTGCTTTAATAGTAGATTTTTTTCTAAACAAAATAATTTGTTCTTCTTTGCTCTTTGTTTCTAATGCAGATCATTTTCTACTCTGTATTACAGTATTTCCTGCTGTTAAATATATATTTTAACAGTGTTTCTGATGATTTTTGTTAGTTTATGTTTTATCTTTTCAATTAATCTTTTACTCCCATGCACTTTTATTAGATACAATAAGAAGCAACCCCTTCATGTGTTTAACTTCATAGACTACATGTTTTCAAAAAAAAGGAGCTTTGAACACAACCTTAGCAGAGCTAATCAAGACATTTAGCATGCCAAACTTAACTTCTCATATAAAATTTTCCAAACAACAAAACCTAGTGAAAGTACTGTGTGGCTAGTAACCCGCCACACAGCACTGTGAAAACCACTAGCCACATTGGCTAGTGAGCAAAAAAGTTAAGGCGTGCATGTGAAGCATCTGACTTTTTCATTCTCAAGATACTCATTAAGATAAGTTGGTTCCATCAGAATTTTGGCAAGAAAAACTCTCCTGTCATCCTCAAAAGTCGCACAAAATCTGCATAGACAAAATCTGCCCAAGTTGTGTCAGCAGGCCTTTCTCACAGCAGACCTGTCATGGAGGGAGCAGCACAGGTGTTACTAATAACAGTGACATTGGCTTTGTTCTTTTCAAGTGTCTCAGTGTCTGAGCTTGAGTGTAGTGAGACAGTGAGTCAGCAACAATACCAGCACTCCGAAAATGAAGTGGCACACTGGAATTCATTTGGTATTGGATCTGACTTTAAGTAATAATCTGTCCCGCAAAAATATGACTTATCTGTTTGAGCAGGAAAGTCAATTCTTGACCTTTCAGAATAGTATTTGTGACAAAGTAATCTAAACTCAAATATCCACTCACTAGCGTTCTGACTTTTTAACCACATCTCACAGCTTTTATTCTTTAGTCTTAAATGAAAACGGCGAGCTGTAGTTCAAAGCTCCAAAAACTAGCGGACCTTTGAGCCTTGATTATTTTGTGAAATAACACTAATGTGTGTTTTAACAATGTTCTATAATTTGTGTGTGTTTGCAAGTGTGTGAATCTGTTTACCAAACCACCTGAGATCGTCTTGAGACCTGATCCGCTCAGATGTGTTAGAGCTGATCACACCCCTCACAGTCAGACAGCAGACAAAGCAGGAGCCCGCATACTGTGATCTGTGCCAGTTTGTATCCTTGATGTTATTTGAGGAATACAGTGGCACAAGGTGGAGGATGAATAATACATTGTGTTTTGAATGTTTCTCCTCACTCAGTATCAGGGCATAACCTGAGTGCAGCAAAGTCTCCACCCCTGACATTCAGTTTCAAGTTGTGTTCAAGGTTGGCTTTTATCCCCTACTGTGTCACTTCAACATCTTTGAGAGATGTTCCTGTAAAAAAGGAAAGCGTTTATTTAGCACAGTGTGTGGTGTTGTTTATTGTTTCATAACGATCCAAAGAAAAAGTCCAATTTAAATACATTCAAACACTAAGCGTGCGTTTGTGCGTGGTCGAGGTTTTTTCCCTGGGCACTTGAATTTTTCCTGCTGACAGAAATATGTGACAGTTCTTCCCAGGGGTCTGGATGAAAGGAGAACTGAGGCGATTGGAGGATGAGGTGATGAAGTCATGCTCTGATTTTGAATGCGGGTGTTTATTTTTTTTTCCTTGGGTTCACAGGCTGGCATTGGCCCAGACCAATGTCTAAAACAAAAGGGGGGAAGCATAGCACTAAAGGAGTGTACCATCCATTAGTGTGATCACATCTTGCATGGTATCTCTTGTTGCATTTTGTTTAATCACTCATATCAGGGAGCCTCTGTGTCTGCAGTGAAAGAGAAACCAAAAAGGAGATATTTGTAAATTTAATAATAATGATAATCGTGGTCTATAGCGGAATAATCCTACTGACTTTTCGCTTCACTTTTCTTCAACCTCCATAATATTGATTTTTTTTCATCCATTGTTGTTTTTTATTTAAAGGAGACCTAATATACTGCTTTTCCAGTCCTATATTGTAGTTCTATGACTCCTGTATGGCAGCTTTGCATGATTGCATGAATTGCTGTGAAATTTGGTACACCAGCTCATGGTCCCCAGAAGATGAATTTTCATAACTTTGTCAATCCCGTGACTTTTCGTGTAGCGCCATCAGGTAAAAATTTAATTTTGTCCAATACTTAGGTTCATGACCAAATACCTGCAAACAAATGACAGTCTCATTAGCCTCACGAGCAAATGTTAGCATGCTAACATACTTAGCTAACTAAACAGGTTGACAGTTATGCTGCGTTCCATTTACCTCGGAAGTCGGAGGTCGGAGCTGGGAATGACGTCACACGTGAGTTGATGGCGTTCCAGTTAAGTAAGTTATTGATAAGCTTTGTGCGGTATTTACTCAGACTTAACTCTGTAGCAACACGTCCACAGACAGCTGTTGGACAGCACTTTGTGTACGAACATTTATATGAGTCAGAAGTGCTAATAAACAGTATAAACTACAGCTCTCACTAACTGTTGATACCCTGACAGCCATCTTGGATCACAAAGTCGAGTAGTAGTCGGTAGTGCGGTTGTCCCGACTTTCCGAGTCGGAAATCCGACTTTCAGGGGGCGTTTCATGTGAGATGGGACTTCTCATGTCGAATGGAACGCACCATAAAGCTACACATTGCGAGCCTTCATGCTCAGTTCTGGTTGATTGGCCAAATCTGAATGTGGAGCTGTATATTGCTTTAAAATGTTCTTATACACAATTATAAATGACTTTGAAGCAGAAGACACTAGAGGTATTGTGGCATTAGGCATAGAGGATGAAACAACTGACATGTGTTCTGTGCAGTTTTTCAAATGTCTTTTATCATTTAAAGGCCCTTCGGGGTCTAACTGGCTTATGTCTCAGGCCTGTGAGGTCTTTCTTGCTCTGATGAAGAACAAACCTAGAGATGAAGATAAAAGTTTACTGCATGTGTCATCCTGTGTGTGGATATCCTCGTGGGCACTGAATTGGCCCTCCAAAGGTTAAAACTAGCATAATACCTTCCTTTAACACCTCTGATCTAACACAGCCACCATAGATGACACTTTTCTAGTCTTGTCTTCTATCCTCCCTGCCGCCTTACTCATCCGTAAATAATTTCTATCCCGTCTCACCTAAGGAGATGCGTACAGCTTACTCACACATATTTCTCCTTGCTGCCAAATGTACCTAAACTGGCTTTATTTCATCTGGAGAGCATTAGAAAGATGCTTTATTGTAAATAACAGCACATTTTGTGTTTGTAAGCAGTACATATCTGATAGTTTCGTCTGATTTTATTGATGTTTAATAATGCCATGAATCACTGCTGATGCATCTGTTTGACATTGAATACACAGCTGAGGTTAACATGAGTCTCAGTGCCAAAATAAAACTCTGGTAGTGCACAGGAGAGGGAAATGAAGGGATACTGTAAGGGTACTTATGGGACTCATCACTCTAATTACATTTTGCATGCTGACTGGATGTTCTACAGCTACTTTCCCAAGTGACCCCCAATTTTTCCAGCTTTTAGTTTATGCATATCTAGCTTATGCTTAATTACGTTAACTCCTCGTATAACCTCAGAGCCTTAAAGGAAACTTGGGTTTATTACAGCGTGGTCTTACTTTCTTAGTTGCAGCCATCATTGCTGTCTATAATAATAATCTGAGAACCTGACAAAATTGCAAAAAAGTTAGGAGCCCGCTGGGGGTCTCAGGGTTAAAAAAAATATTGACTAAAATCTGTGCAAACAGATCAATACAATCCAATAAGGACAGAATGAAATGGTGGTGAAAATATTATTTGGATACTTTGTGAAAATTTGTGAGAATTGTATAACATGTCTTACATTTTGTGTGCTGCACCCAGGTTGTTCATCTACCACTGTGTTGTGTAGAAAATTACAAACCAGTGGAAAAGTTTTGAGAGAAAGCTTTAACAATCAAAAGCACTTTGGAACTACACCCATGCTAGCAGCTCTGTGAGTCTGTACTTCGGCCCAGCAGCGCTCCAAGCTGCTTCAAATGCATCAGCATGTTTCCAATGATGAAGACCCTAGCATGACGATTTTAACAGGTATAATGTTTACCATGTTCATCATGACTCTACACGTTAATCTAGAAAGCTTGCCCCATTGTTTTGCTCAAGACCAAATTCATAATCAACTGGAATTATCTTTTCACAGATGATAATATCAGCAAAACTTTTGAGGGACAGTTTCCTAGCATGTTGTTGACATTCCCATACCTCACAGCACCGTCTCCACAGCTGTTTTTAGCGCTGTGTGCTCACTGGGAATTGAACCTAGAAGGCTGGCAGCGTTCCACAGGGATTGTGATAGTCACACAGTTATATGATGTTTCAGCAGCCAAGGTTGTCATCACACAAAACAGTAGGTTCCTTTTGAGCCAGATATGCTGTTCCCAGCTTGACAGATAGGAACAGCATGTATGTATGACTCTAGGGCATGTTTTGTGAATATGATGTGGTACATTCAGCCTAGAGCCACAGTTATATTATCAATCCAAGTTGTTCTGTGGCTGGTTTGTCTAGGGCCACCTCTGTATGATCATCAAGTATCCCTAACATGCATCAATAGCTTTTTTTATTTTGGTGCTGATACCATAATAATACCTTGTTCTACTTCATTATACCACCAGATTCCCACAGTATTTATTGGAGCATGGCGTACTAGTTTGACACAGAACAAATATATACATGTGATTTCATTTATATGATAATATAATATGGACTGCTGAGGCCAGAAAGTGTAATTAGCACAATCGAAATATGCACATTTCTTTCCTCACCTTTGATTTTCTGGCTCAGTGGAGGCTAGAAAGTCATGTCACACACCAACTACATGCTTATTAGTGGCACATGTGAGTTGCCAACTTGAGATCTTCATTGACATTGCACATTTCATACCATTATGGCAAGGATAATCACACTAGGAATATCAGAGGTAATGACTATGTTTCATTGCACATTATGTTCTACTGATTGAGTGTAAAACTAATATGGGACAGTATTGTTATTTTCCTGCACCTACACAGTGTTCATATAGTTTTTTTTTAATGTCTGGAGATGACAGAATTTCCCTTCACCATAAAGTGTCATTAGTCAATAATTACAGGCTGGTAATTACATTTGAGAGGAAACCCAGGGTTTATTCACAGCAGGAGCACTTCTGAAGAGACCTCCTGCTGTCATTTTCCGGTGTGCACAAATACAACCAGACTGGAACACAGCAATGGAAACAAACAATAGACCTACACCTACACGGTGTACACCATTACGGATTTATTCATACAAATGCACCCCTATTACAAACATAATCACAAACACAAATATATCATGTTCATGCACACATCCTCTCTGGGGTGTGTTTTAATTTATTTTTACACTCTGCTCCCCTCACACTAAATTTCCCTGAAGAAACAAACCATCATGCTGCTGCAGCGGTGGCTCAGGCTAATGGTTAGCTTTACAAGAGGTTACAGTAATTTCCAAAAGTCCAAAAGAGATCCTCGGTGTAAGTTCTAATCTTGTGCATACTATATTGAGTGTTTTGAAGCTCAGCAAGCTCAGTTTGTTCCTGTGCTGTGCATTATAATCAGATTTAAACATAAATAAGCACACACGCACACCTCACGCCTCACCTAACTGCCCAAACCACAACACTGACCCGAACACAATCCCCCACCCCACCCCCCCCACCCCCACCCCCACCCCTTCTGCATTTTCATTTATCTGCAGGTATCGCTCAGTCTATCACCACCTTCCACCCAACTAAACCCTGTAGGCTGGACCCTCTCACGCACCGCGTTAAACACACACGTGTTATCCTCATCAGGCTATGTGTTATAAACCGGAGTAATCTCACATCTCTGGCTGCTCTTGCACCTTTTCAATTTCCTGGTAACCTAATCCTTTCTGTTTCTCCATACCTCATCATAGCCTGGGAGAAAGAAAAAGGGGAGGGGTGGAGCGCAGGGAGAGAATGGATAATAAATTGTTCCTTTTGATATAAGTTGGATTAGGGAAATGGCATACCCATGTGTATGCTGATGGGGCCGAGTTGTGCGTGAGGCTGTAATCTATCATAAAGGCAAGAAGTCAGTGGTGGATTGGTGCTTAAATCAACATTGCACAGTACCGTTACTGTAGTTTACTTTCCCTTCTGTTTACATATTTTTGTTACTTGGACTACAATCTCTATAATCTTTTTTTTTCTTTGTAGCTCTGCATATAATCCCAACAGCATTTCATTGTCCTGCATGGGATTATTGCTGCTGTGTGGATTAGATTAGACACAGGCATAGATGTTGTACCATTGTGTAACTGACTAATGTCTGATAATTATTTGTTTTGGCAGCCTTTGAAATGTATGGTATGGGTGGAGATGGTGTGAGAGACCCAGGTTCAATTCCCCACAGTAACATACACATCATTATGTCCATGAGCAAGGCAATTAACCCCTAGTTGCTCCAGAGGTGTGCAACCTCTGATGTATACAGCAGCTGTAAGTCGCTTTGGATAAAAGTGTCAGCTAAATGGATAACTGTAAATGTATTTTGGGATAATGCATGTGTGAGTGTATAGATTTCATTTCATGAACAAAAAAACTACGAAAAATACTTTTTGATGACTTTTTTTCACAACCTAAACAAGACAAAAGCTAAATAAACTAAAACTAAAGGGAAAGCTCTGGCAGTTTTTGTCAATGAAGAAAATGTAAATCCAGGGTGCGAACTACTGGGGAGTCAGGGGGAGCTTAGCTTCCCTAAATAAGACATCAGCTCCCATAAAAGCATGATTTGTGATCACGCATTCATGTGTACAATCAGGAGCGTCAGACCTCATCCAGAGTGTACGCCCCACTCCCTCTCTGATTCAGGTTGTGTCGCTAGTATGACCGACGCACTGTGAACCATTCGTGATCATTCCCTCTGGCTGGATGAATATTACACATGATCCTTGCACTACTGCAGCTGGGGGCTCTGTGCAGCGTCACACAACCTTTTAATTTCAGGGTTAAAAACAATATTGACTGAAATCACGGAGAAAATAAAGGTCAGGTGGCAAACACAGCCGCAGCTGTTGTGTGAAGCGGAATTGTAGCAAAATGGCTACATATGATAATAACAATAACGATTCAGCAGTAAGAATCACAGTCTCTAGCCGTCCCGGGGAAAAAAGTAAGCTTTGTAATTAATTAATCAAATGAATCAAAATAAATCATATATTGATATTTGCCATGATAAGCATTTAAAATATTTCAAATAGATTTTGGTAGGTGAGTGCATTGAAGATAATAAACAAACTTATTTGTCTAAACATCTTCACTTCATATGCATTCATAACCTTTTTCCCACTGTTCATATTGCAGTAACAATAACACAACAATTTTGAAGACCCAAGAAACTTTAGGATGACACCTGCCCTGCTTGTTTTGTATAAGCAAGTCACCACTGCACTGACCAGGAGCAGGAAGAACCTGAGCTGGAACACTTAAGTCAAAGTATCGTTAACTGCCAACATGTTTGTCAGAAGACTAAAACAGTTACAAATGCCTCGTGTGCTAACTCTTTTGATCAGCGCCGTTGAGGAATCAGGTTAGAGCAAAAACAAGGATGAGTCCAAGTTCTGTGGGGGGCTCATATCCCCCCTCAATATTGAATGTTTTAGTTTGGCCCAGTCCCGCAGACACAAACAGCGTTCCGCAGCAGCTGACCTGCCGGTCGGCCAGCCAGGTCGCAGATCATAAAGTAGCCAACTACAATTAATCCTGCGTTACAATTTCAAAGTGATATTTCTTTCTATAGCCTATTTCTATTGTTTTCACAACCCTAATATTAATGTCAACTTTAATACATCATAGTGGTCGATCATGTGTTTTTTCACTAACTTAATGGAATATTGTAGCAACATATGTCAATATTGTAGGAATGAGTTTACTTTCTCATGTGCCACTTAAAATGTCTCTGCATGCCCACGCTGGCACGTAGGTTGCGACCTCTGGTCTGTGTTATCATTATGCCACAACTGTCATGTTTAGCAAAGGTTTTCAACAGCTTGACCTGTTGCACTGGTAAGCAGCATCTTGCATTTCAGTAACATTATGTGACATTATGACAGTAATTATGACAGAAAAATAAACTGTATTTACCGTGGAGAGCCAGTCTAGTATTACAATGTGTGCCTTTTTCATTAACTACAAGAGCGAGACCTCTAGCCTCTCTACCTCTCAGAATGCTTAGAAGACATAAAAATCTGAAGTGATATTCAGTGACACAGATTACACTAAAACTAACATACATAGTGATCAAAAGACTGAGGCTAGATCTAAATCAAATCTGGTTATGTTCAGGTGCGCAAGTTTATCTGTGCATGTGTATGAACATGCTTACATGCTCATACACATGCACACAGGAATAACAGCAGGAGTGGCCTGAGGTCTTTGCCCTATTTATTCCCCATGAGCCCACCAGCATGTTCTCTCACTGACATTGTATTGATTTGTTTTTTAAAATGGTGCCACAGGTCAGAAAACAACCAAAAGCGTAAAGTGATAACTGGTATTAGTATGTTTGCATTTGAGGGTGGAAAGGACAATGAACAGACATGTTGACATAGCCTGGTACAAGACAAATTTCTGAATTTTGTGTTCTATTAGAAATGACAGAAAGCCTTTAAATTCAGAAATGTTCCCAACATCAATTCAATCATTGTAACAGAACTTAAAAGAAACATATAAAGTTTACTTTTATTGGGCTTTCATTGAAATTGAAGCTGGAGATTTTTTATGATATGCCTTTATGGTGTATGTCTATTTTGGTAACCTTTGTCATTGGAGATATCAAAATCCTGGTTTGTAGTTAGTCATAGCACTCTTTTACAGTATATCACATATTCCGATGGAAAGCAAGATGTTTCCAGTTGGAGGCAATTACACAGTATGAAAGCTTTAAGCCATGGCTGCCAGTCTAGTTTAGATTCTATTACAGTGCAGCATAGGATATATTGTAAATGATTTTAAGGATGCCCTGTCTGCCCTAAAGAAAGCTTTTGGAAAGGCAATCCCTGTCCCTCTCACTTATGACTCTCCCTGAATAACCACTTCAAAACGCTCGTGAAACAGCTAGCACGGACAGATCTGGGTTCTATTGAAAACACATTGGCTCTTAATCTGTGCCCTCTCATAATATCAAGGGATCCCGCATCAGTTTCAAGGTCAAACACCAATAAAATCAAAGACGGCAATTTGTCAAAAGTCTGCAGTGATTCCATGCATAGGCCCTGACATCATCTGCAGTCCGTCCCAGACACAAGCGTCTATCCGGACTGAAGAATGCCTGGTGAAGCTCAGCTGTAATGTTCGTCATGGCAGATGTAAATCATATATTTTCCCATTACAGATCAGCTTCTGATGTCGCTGCAGCTGCACGTCCGCATGATTCCTTATCTGTCATCTTTGGAAGGTGAATGGTAGACGAATGCGTATCATGGGAACCTGTCATTCGAAGAGGGGAACATCCCTGAAAATAATGATTTGTTTAAAGGGGGTTAGTGGGTGAGGCAGGCAGGCAGGCATCTGTTGTCAATGAGCATTCAAAAGCACCCAACGCACGCACAGAATCCTCATTAACAAAGTGATGATTTCATGGCGAAGATTGTACTGAGGAGGAGTTCTTTTGGCTGTGCTGTCCCTCCAGGTGGCTTTCTCTGGCTTCCCGGGGCTTGAGCTGAATTCCCGGGCCTGCTGCCTGAAAGCCTTTGTGTGCTCTATCAGGTGCAAACCGGGAGCTCTCCTTTCTTCATGATGGGTTAGACGATGCCCAGCAACTGTCATCTGTCAGCAACATCTGTGGGAAGCAGCTTGTTTTCAATGACTGTGGATTTTCTGGCCGTACCTGTCAGTCTGACTCATAGAGGCTCATAACAGGTATCTTGTACATTTAAACTCATTAACTGCACCCCACACTGCATTGTGGATGTCTTTCATTTGGAGTGACATGTAGGGGTTCTTGGTTAAATGTAGATGAACTGGATCCAAGTGTGTGAGTTGGAGGAAATCGTTCAATGGACAGATATTTGCACATAGCATTAAGAAAACCAGCAAAATCAATGGTTTCAACTTGGACTTCTACTTTAATATACTATTTGACATATGAATGACTTAAATTTCAATCTGAATAGCTTACATGGCCAATATTTGCAATACTACTGTTGCCTCAAGTTAGTCTACACAATGTCAACAACCGTGCCAAGCAGAATTTCCATATTAAATATTCATCCAAGGAAATCTTCACTGATTGCAAAAAATATCCAAACCTCTCAAAGAGTTGGAAGAGTTTCATGTTTAGCTTTTGAATAAGTAGAGGCAGCTCATTCCAAATCCACCAGAGAGGGATGATATATATACATCATGAGAATGTATGACTCCCATACCAATAACTCCTGAGTCGTGGAACAACCCCTGCAGACCTGTGTAATCCCTTTGATGAATAGCTACAGTGCAAATCTTAACTGCAGCCATCCCAGATCCTACAGCCCTGTTCCAGGACCAATTGGCAGGGGCCATTAGGGGAATTCACATACATTTAGATGATCCCTTTGTTTGCATTACCCAGGCACAGATAATCTGTGTATACAGTGGGAAATTAGGGCAGCCCTGCCCTAGGCGCTGCAGAAAGAGACCTCCACATGTTCACTTCAAAGGGGCTAAGGCTGAGTGGAAGCAGGTGTGTCTTGTCCAGAGTCATGCACAGGGTGGGCCAGGCTGGATGGAGGAAGGAAGGCGGGAACCCCGCTGGCAAGTCTGTGTGTGGTGTTAAAGAGAGTCAGTGCACGTCTGTCTGTGCAGGGCAAAAACAGGGAGTCTTAACAACTCATTCAATTTAATGTCCGTTTTGATGTGGTCATGTACAGATGTGTTTTCATACTGCATCACTGATACAACATACTGGAGAGTGAACCTGACATATTTGTCCTGGGAAACGTCTTCTAGCAAATGTAATAGTCATTGCATTAGGCTGCAGCAACAACAATAAGTATGCAGTATGTTCATATAAAGCTAATTAGCTTAGCCAAATAGGTTTTGGAGAAAACATAATTGCTGCCTGGATTCTTTCTTATGGCAACGGTTTCCAAACCCAAGAAGACATCTTTACTGTAGAGGAGGAGGTCAAGGTGGATGGTTGGAGATGACAACAGATGCTTTGCTTTTGCTTTTGTTGTTCCTATCCACCTATCACTATAGCCTTTCTCACAGCAGAGATGCTGTCATTAACTTGTATTTTTGTTTATTTCAAAAAATCATTTTTCCTGCAGCCTGATGATGACTGCTGGTCAAAAATGTATTTATGAGTCGCAATTCAATTTTATATTTCTCTTAAGTTATTTTGCCTATTATCGCAACGTAATTTACTCTGTAGTATACTGACTTACTTTGTGCAGAGACAGCGTTTCACATGCAAATGTCATAGAGAAAAAATGTCAGGAGAAGTAGTACATTGAGATTGTAGAGACTTGCACCCAGGAGGCCGCTCGCTATTTATGTCCCGTGTGAAACCAAAAGTTAACGTTCACTTATGTTAACATAAATTAACTTAAGTAACATAGTTATTTGAACCCAAAACACAATCTTTTCATAAACCTAATCTGGTAGTTCTGGTGCCTAAATGTAACAAAATTTGTTACCATGATGACGGTCACCTGACTATGACATTTAAAGTCAATCCAAAACTCATGAAATGCAGCATCTGTAATGGTGTTAAATGACACGCTAATTACTTAACACGTGTAGATGTGACTCACGAATGAGAGAGAAAGCTTAAAGGGTAAGATGAGATTTTTAGAAGACATAGGGATCTAGAAACTTCCAGCAAAGTAAAAAGTGGAGGTATCTGTTTTTACATAAACAGTGGCTAGTGTGACGATGTGACCGTGATTCTACAGCAATGTTCTTCTGATCTGGAATGTTTATTCATGAACTGTAAACCCTTCCCCTTCCCTCATGAATTTGTTTCATTCACTCTGGTCAGTACATAATGCTTGCTAGCCAACCAGATACAGTTTGTTTCAGTGTGTGGAGTGGACAAACCCGGGCTCGTTAGTTATTGTCCTCTGTGACTTTAACAAAGCTAATCTCAGCCATGAACTCCCAAAGTGATCCACATAATGGTCCACCTGAGTCCTGCATCCAGGCAGAATTTAAAGCTCTGTAAACCTGTGATGGGACATCAAATCAGTAGACCAGTGAAGCTATGACTTTCGGGCATGCTTGGACTGTACGGACTGGGCTGTGACATCAGCTTCTGTGAGGACCGCTGTGTATCAGTTATAGTTAACAATGACAAACTCCATAACTAACTTTCGGCTGGCCAACGCACTGAATGAGTTCCCCCGTTACTTTGAAAGACAATGGGATATATCTGACAACATCCCCTGTGACTCCATCGACCACCTCCAGTCCACGAGCTCGACTCCCCCACCTCAGCAGAGACATAGGCCCATCAACAACTACCCACCCAAGAGGTATCTCACTCTCTAATGACTCTCTTCATTCTGGAGAGTGATGTCAACAGACTGTTCAGTAGGCAGAACCCTGGCAAAACAGCTGGGCCAGACTCTGTCTCCCCATCCACACTGATGCACTGTACCAATCAGCTCTCTCTGGTTTTCAAAGACATCTTAAACACCTCACTGGAGACATGCCATGTGCCAGCCTGCTTCAAATCCTTCACCATCAGCAGTGTCTTCATGAAACCAAGGACCACAGGACCTAACGATTAAAGACCTATTGCACTGACCTCTGTGGGTCTGTGAATCCATCACAGACCCACTCCTGGACCCCCTGCAGTTCGCCTACAGAGCAGATGTGTAGACAATACAGTTTGTAGCATAGAGCTGTAGAAGAGTGGCAGAGTGGGCCTTTGTTTTTGACTAGGGGTGTGGTTTGAGCAGGAGGAGATAAATTACACACTTGTGAGTTGAGGGGAAGGGAAGAACAAACATTTCATGCATAGAGGAGAACAGAGTGAGGAGTTCAGAAGGAAGAAAGTTTGCTGAATTAATCCAGTTTTGAGGCATCCTGGACCTGTAGTGAAATTGAGATGCATATAGAAGGGCTGGAGAAGCAGTGGTACCAGGAACAAACATTGTGAACTTAAATGAGCGACAAAGGACTGTGGGAAACTGTGCTGAACCCTGGAGTGGGTGTGGACAACTATGTTAACGTGCTCTTCAGCCTGCTCAGTTGCAGCTTGGAGCTTCCTTGTCCTAGGGGACCGGCAAAAATAAGTCTTCGTTCTTGTAATTCTCCAAGCAGGACCTTACCTTATCTTTTGCCCTCCATTGAACTGAACTGCATACACCCAGAAACCCCTATACCCTTATTCACCTCTCAATGGAACTCAATTGAACTGGACTACCCTCACACACACCTACACACTCATCCCTCTCACACCAAAACTCAAATGAACTAAACTGAACTGCTACCTTTTGAGTTCAATGGACTTAACCGCCTGATTTCCCCTGAACACACACATCCACACACGCCACTCACCCCCCACCTACTCAAATTTGGAAGACTAGTCTGTTTCTTCCTTTCTTTACTTGAATTGTGGACGTTTAATTTTGTAGTTAAATGATATTTGAATGGTTCTTTATTGCTTTTATGGAAATGTAAGATTTTGTGTTTGCGTACTAACCATATGGTGCATTATTGTTTGACTTTGAATACAAACAGCTTTATTTGGAGTAGCTGAATTAGTGTTTGGTGGTTTTCTTTTATTAGTGTATGTTTGCAGTGAAGGTAGGTAGTGATCAGTGCAATCTAATATCCCACTAATTGACCGTTTTACCATTTTAAATGACAGACAGGCTAGAGTTAAGGTTATTCTCCTGTTTGGCGCCCAACCTATTTTGGCTATTTTGATAAACCTACGCCACAAGTTAACATGGCCCTTCACTATATCCTCCAGAAACTGGAATCCTTAGATGGTGACAGACATCCTGTCTGACAGGAGGTGGCCCGCGAAGCAGGGGAACAAAAGTGTCAGCTAAATAAGTCAAATGTAAATTTAATGTGAAGGAAACATGTCTTTGGCTCCCGGACCATCAGTACTGGTTCCCCTCAAGGTTTCATTGTTTCCCATCTGCTCTTTCCCCTGTACAACAGCTGCACCACCAGTCACCAGTGCGTCAAGCTCCAGAAGTTCGCAGATGACACCACTCTAATTGGGCTCATCTCTGGTGGGAATAAGTTTGCCTAAAGGTGGTAGATTGACCTTCTGGTGACCTGGTGCAGCCAAAACTACCTGGAGCTCAACACAAGACAGTGGAGATGGTTCTGCAGTTTTCAGAAAAGAGCCAAGTCCCAACCACCCCCATAACCTTGTGTGACTCCACAGTTCACACTGAACACCAGCAGAGGTTGTACTTCCTGCCAAAAACAATGATGGTACATTTCTACACCGCCATCACTGAGTCCACCCTCACCTCCTCCATCACCATCTGGTACACTGCTGCCATGGCCAAGGACAAGGGCAGACTGCAGCGTATCATTCACTCTGCAGGGAAGGTGATTGGCTGCAATCTACCATTTCTCCAGGACCGGTACGCCTCCAGGACTATGAGACGAGCAGGAAAGAATGTGGCTGACCACTCCCACCCCAGACACAAACTGTTTCAGACACTCCCCTCAGGCAGGAGGCTGGGGTCCATCAAGACCAAAACCTCTCTCCACATGAACAGTTTCTTTCCGTCTGCAGCTGGCCTCATCAACAAGGTCCGAGAACCCCACTGACACTGGCTCCCCAGATCAACCCCACCCCCCTAATTTTTTTAGATTTTTAAGTTTTATATGTATGATTCTTGACCTGCGGTACTTGCTTTATCTTTCTAATATATTCAACCTACTATATTTATTGTTATGCATGAAAATCCCAAAGCTAATAACCTTAAATCCACTTGCCAATAAAGGTGATTCTGATTCTATACCAGTGACAACGATGGCAGTGCCACCTACAAAAAGTGATACTTTGTCAAAAAATCAAAGGGAAAGCATCTCTCAGATGTAGCTCACACAGTTTGAGTGACATCTGATCTTGTAGACATGCAGAGCAGAATAAGATAATAATTACACCCCCTCCCTTGGCTGTGTCTGTGTGTGTGTGGTCTGCGTGTGTGTATGCGTGTTTGTGTGCATGTGTAATGTGTGGAGTTGTGTACAGAAGTATTTATATGTGTGGCCAGACTTAAACACGCCACCTGTGTTTGTGCAGGTTTCCTCTGATAGTGAAGTTAAACACTTTGTTTCCCCTCTAATGGCTCCCTCGTTTGGTCCAGCGGAAGCAGGGGAGAAGGGGTTATTGTGTGAGCGATTTGTCACCGCCTGTCTGAGTTGTGAGGTCCTTGCTGACACCATAAATACTTGATAATAGTTCATCTGGAGAAAAGCTGTTTCTCATTCTCCTGCACTGACCTCATGTGGGGCCTTTTTTCAGTCCCATGTGTGACTGCATTTATTCTATGGGACTAGTAAATGTATGTTTATGCTACAGGTGTTGTTCGACCTAAATGTTGACGTATGGTTCTTTGCAAGCATTGCTTATGGGAATTTTCTACACAACCTTGCTATTATAGTCTTTTTAGATCATAAATCTGTTTTTTTCCTACACCATTTGAAAATGCCCATTGAAAAAAATTAAAACCATACATTTACCACAAAGAACTGAGGAGAGTATTCATGGCCTCTTTTATGGCACAAAGAAAGACTGCTTAATGCACAACATACGGGAAAAATGGGCTTTTTGTGCATCTTTAGTCCAAACTGAACGGAATTCTTAGAGGACATTTAAATATGCAGAGTATTATATGAAAGGGAGATCAGGTTCCGCTTCTATTGGCGGACTCTAATTCAAAGTCCCTGGCTCTATGTGAAACTTGGCTGAACAGTACTTTTCTAACAACTATGATTGCTGTTCCTAAGTAAGCTTGTTAAAGAAAAAACAATCAGGAAAAAGAGATGTATATTAAAGAAATGAGTAAGGCTTAAGTCTTGCAACACACATGATAAAGTTATCCACTGATATCGGTAGATTTCCTTAATATTCAAACAATTATAAGTAATTATAAGCCCAATTTTGAAGTCTGGAGAACACACGTCTCCCTGAAATTCTGAAAGTTAGTTACAGAGCAATTGATACATTTTCTCGATCTTCATTCAAAACAAGATGGGTTTTGACAAAGATATTCAACAGAAATGGCTTTATGTTAGCTCACAAGAAATCAATAAGAGGTCACTAGATGAAGGTAAATTAATGGGAGTAATATATTTTATACATGAAGAAGATCTTTGATTCTGTGAATCAGGAGCGAGGTCTACTTATAAATATACTTAGAAAGCTAAAAAGCTTAAAAAGTGTAGAAGCCCAAGAGCAATGAGTCAAATCTATACTATGGTATGATATCACCCCTTTGAAATTGCAAAATGGGCATTCCACAAGGTTCCATTCTGGGACCATTGCTTTTTATCTTATACTGTACATTAATCAACTACGAGACAACTGCAAAGAGGTTGGGTGTGTACTGATGATGCAATTATTTATACAATTGTTGCTCTTTCTCTGGTGATTACTAGCTGCTGGCCTTTTTTTCAGATCACAACATATCTATTGAATATAAATGGTAAATGGTCTGTACTTGAATAGCTCCTTTCTACTCTTTCCGGACACTGAAAACGCTTTTACAATACATCAAATTCACCCCACTCACACACATTGATACACTGCGCAGAGGTTACGTGCCTCTGCCATCAGAAACACATATTCACATATTCACACACCAATGGCACAGGCATTGGGAGCATTTTGGGATTCTTGCCTAGGGATACTTTGACATGCAGACTGGGATCGAACCATAGGCCTACATAAAATATACAGTGTGATGCTGGTCTGATTATATTACACACAAATGGAGCCATGGCATGGTTTAAAAGCATGCATATGAAATTTATTTATTTATTCACTAGATGGTTTTTGCTTTTTATCACTGTTGTTTAAAAGGGTCACATAACCAAAATCCCCCTAAACATATGTTGCTCTTATTATTGTTATCTAGCTTGCAATTAGTTTCATGTTTACGTGTCAAGGATATGAACACCTGGAAAGCTGGACTGTCACAGAAAAAATGAATCCCAATGGAATTTAGTTTTTGCTCCTCAAACCGTTTAGAAGTTTCATTCGTAGAAGAGATGGGTCATTTAGCCCAGACAGGAGGATAGACCATCTTGTCCAGGAAGCAGACCAGCAGGGCCTGAGCTCTAACCACCCACTCTCCACATGATAATAACTACTGGCTGTGAAAAAGTCAATCTGTTCACCTTGGGACACAGAAGCAGGGACAAGGACACAGAGAAATTAAAGCTGCACCAGGCTAATTAAGAACACACAGATTCACCCTGTGTGCACAAAAAATAATCTTGTCAATTATGGTGACTTCTATTGACAAATCTAAATGAATTCTCACCATTTTGGAAATGTTCTGTAACACTAGAAAACCACACTTATACAAGTCTGCTAGCTGTGTTTACATGTACACTGTGACACTGTTGCGCCAGTGTCTCCTCCTTGGCTTCAGAGAGTGTGGAAGTGCGTCATCGCAGGAAGTGAGCAATGTGCCAGTTCAGCTGGCAAGCAGAGGTCCATAATAATAATAATAAAAATAATAATTGAATTTTACTGCAGTGAATGTATGGTTCTTTATATTTCCATAAATGTATATTATTTTGGATGTGGTTACTGCCACTGAATTAAATGCATGAAGCAAGTTGTAGTCAAACATATGATGATCTTATAGAATATGATGCATTGCTGTAGGTTAAACTAAATATACATACAAAATAAAAAGTAGTTCAAATGAGCTCAACGTTAAACATCTACCGAAGTAAAATGCAACAAACACAGGTTTAGAATGTAGAATTATTTTTAATTCAGTATTTTCAAATTGAGGTTATTAGTGCTTTTGTTTAAGTAAAGGACCTGAATACTTCTTCCATTTCTGGTTAGAACACCCACAGCATAACTGCACCTGTGTGTTACCGTTCAAGCCTTCCCCCTTAAGGAAGGTGGCCTCGTGAGTAACCTGTGTGTGTAGTTTTTGAAGGTTAGCAACATGGGAGTAGTTTAAAACTTCCACATGATGGGTATGTAAAATTAGATTTTTCATAGCTGCACTTGTCAATATTATTATATTGATAATGGATCGAATTACTATTTGTGAAGTGAAGTGGTTTCTTTTAGGGAGAAACCAAAAGAGACTTCACCTAACTTTGTAGTTCCAATTAGGTTACAGAGCGTTTTAGCTTATTTTATTTCATTGGTGTTTTAATTGGTGTTACTGGCCACAATTTAACATAGATATTATATTCTTCCTATTTAAATGTGATTCTTTTCAGGTTAATACATAAGTCAATAGAGGATTCAGTGTAAGAGCAATGAGTCACATCTATGCTATGGTATGACATCACCCCTTTGAAACTGTAAAATGGGCATTCCACAAGGTTCCATTCTGGAACCATTGCTTTTTATCTTATACTGTACATTAATCAACTACCAGAGGTTGGGTGTGTGCTGATGATGCAATTATTTATACAACTGTTGCTCTTTCTCTGGTGATTACTAGCTGCTGGCCTTTTTTTCAGATCACAACATATCTATTGAATATAAATGGTAAATGGTCTGTACTTGAATAGTTCCTTTCTACTCTTTCCAGGCACTGAAAACGTTTTTACAATACATCCCATTTACCCCACTCACACACATTCATGAATACACATTCATACACAGAGGCACATAGCCTCTGCCATCAGAAAAAACAAATAAATATTCACACACCGATGGCACAGGCAACGGGAGTATTCTGGGGTTCTTGCCTAAGGATACTTTGACATGCAGAGTGGGATCGAACTACACATAAAATATACACTGTGATGCTGGTCTGGTTATATTACAGTAAAATGGAGCCATGGCATGGTTTAAAAGCATGCATATGTAATTTACTTTTTTAATCACTAGATGTTTTTTACTTTTTATCACTGTTGTTTAAAAGGGTCACATAACCAAAATCCCCCCAAATACATGTTGCTCCTATTATTGTTATCTAGCTTGCAATTAGTTTCACCTTTATGTGTCAAGGATATGAACAACTGGAAACTCCCCTATTTAAATGTGATTCTTTTCAGGTTAATACATAAGTAAATAGAGGATTCAGTGTATCCCCCATCAGGTGCCAGGTGGTGTCAATCAAAAATGTACAGAAAATATTTGACTGAAATGTTGTGTGGTCAGAATTTTCTGAGGGGTGTAGAGGGGACTTTGACTCATGACCATAGTTCTAATGCTGGCTACTGCAGGCAGTCTACTATGGCAAAGACATTTTTATTCTATTATATCGAGTGGGATCACATTTCAGTCAGCACTTGAGCTCATTCAGGACAATATTTTTTGCAGTTCAATTAGTATATAATAATGAACCCCCATCCCAGTAAAGCAGAGTACATGGAGGTCAAGCTTTTTTTGTGTTAATAATAATCACACTGCTGTTATTCATGTTCTCCTGAGTAAGCCTTAATGAAGGCAAAGTCAGCTGTTAATATGCATCAGGATTAATAGTGTTGTGTGAGTTTTAGGACCAATTCTGTATCCATTAGACTATTTTTCCTTGTGGCACTATTACTGCTTCTAACTAACTTCTAGTTACATCTCATGTTTTTAAAGGTCATCTCTTGGTCACCTCAAGGCTTTCCCCAAATATGTTCTTAAGTGAACATCTTGGTCTTTATGGGCTTTCTCCATGTGATGAGATTCAAATGAGATTAAATAAACATGCCACAAGTAACAAGTAAGATTGTGGGCAAAAGAAAAATACATTAAATGTAGGCTTAAACACAACCAATACTGATCATTAGGAATAAAATTAGGCAATTCAGGTGTTAATGAAAGTAATTAGGCTTTCATTAACACCTTTTCTTGGCATACACATTTTGAACTTTTCATTATTAAAAGTGACCAAACCCATTATAGTAAAGCAACATGCCCTAGAACCATTTATTTGTCTTATCAAGTGGTCAGTTCCCTAACAGAGCAATTTATTGTGAAATGGTGTGTTGTCTGGAATCTGGTCTGTGAGAATATATTTCAGTAAATTCAATAGCCAGCAAAATACAGCACACTCTCAATAACTTGAATGTAACACTGACATAGAAACCCACACTATAACAGTGCAGTGACCATGTTAAGTGAGCTGGTGGTCACAGATACCCAGAAAATATTACTGTTGTGAAACACTTGACAGTAAATCCTCATCAGTTTGACTTAGCCCTACCTTTCGGTTGAGTCCTGAGATCAGTCATTTGACTAAGCTCATGCACACTGAAAATTGTAGTCATCCATGTAGTAAAAAATAGCCAGGAAACTGTAAACTGTAATCCAGTGATATGTCATAAATCCACAACCATAACACATCAAAACACAGAACACCTTCAACACTCTATACTTCTTGTTATCTTTCATCATAGGCCTGTGAACTATCTTATTTTGTGCCTTGGATGTGAGACTACCATTCTCCATGGAACCGCCTGATAAAAGAAAGGTTGGATAGCAGGCTTCTATACACTTCACCTGAATGAGAACAATGTGTGCTGGTTTACTGATTCTAAAACCCTGCAGAGATTCTCAGGGTAGAAGCTTGTAGAGGTCACTTCAGATTAAACCACTATGGATGTTCACACATGAGCAAGTCTATATCGAGTACAGTGCTGTTCCAGAGGGCACTGGCTGTCATGTGTTGTTCAGTGTTAATGCAGAGCTCCACTGCATTGCGTGTTTAGTGGGAAACTGAAATATGCTATGACCAGCAGCACAACACAGGCGTTTTCTGCTTCCAGTCTGCGCTGCAGCAAACTGCCAGAGTCTGCCAGAGGTTGCTGTGACCTCATCATGGACACATTATGAAGATCAAGTGTCAATGCTGAGCAAATGCCACGGTGTAGCAGGGGAGTTTATAAAGATCAGCCTTTTCCATCAGATGCCACAGAAATCCATCTTCCAGACCAGGTCAAATGCTACGTGCACGCCATTCTTTACTTTTTAACATCTTTGGAGTGACGAATGGGTGCACTGTGCAAATATCAGGACATTTTGAAGAGCAGGAGTATTTAAAAGTCTATTTTTTCTGAGACAGCTTAGACACTGACTGAATAAAATCAGGTTTATAGATGTGGTAAACCACTCCCATCTGGTGCCGCAAGCTCCCTCTGCTCATCATATCATCTGTGTGGTTTCCCAGAAGGCATCTTTGTTTCCAACTTGACATCCAGTGACATGATGACCTACCTTTGTCTTTTGAATGTTTCATCAGTTTACGGAAGTAGGCAGAAAGCTGTTAAGGTACAGTGAACACTGACATACTTCTTCACTGCTTTCTGTGGCTCCAAAGCCTGGTAATCAGATTTCGTCTTCACTCCATTATTCAGTCTGACACTGTGTTCACGTTAGCTGATTTCTGTGTGGAAGCAGGGTTTGCATGGTTTGGTTTCCACTGATTTAGCAGATGCAGTCCAAAGGGACATGCATTTTATCTCATACATAGACATAAATTTGGCTTTAGCGACTTTCTTAAATACACTTGAGTAGACAGAAAGAGAAGCAGCTCAAACCACCAACCCTACGATTAACAACAAGAGCGGTGACCAATAACCAGTCACACTACAGTTTCTCTCAACTACAAGGTATTTAAGCATCTTTCAGCTTATTTATTTTGGTTTTCTGGCCCACACTCCATCACTCTCATCTTCCTTGTCTCCAGGTTTTATCAAAGTTTTTGATAAAACTTTGATAAAACCTACCATACCCTACCTGCCAAACATCACACATAGCAGACAGACAACATCAGTAGCTGGTGAACACTGTGGAGCATTTAGCAACTAAAAAGCCAAATATTTCCCTCCGGAGTTGGTGGAGTCCAAAAAAAAGTTAAAGAAGAGTAAATATTGGACTGATATTCCTCAGGTCAGAAAAAAGACTTACAAATGAGCGCCAATGTTGCTCCATGTCTGTCGTATGTGTAAAAAGGTAAAAGAGTTAAAAAGTGTTTGCTAACACGTTAGTTATAACATCTCTGTTAAGTGATGAAATATCAGTTTTGTATTTACAGCTGGTTTGGTCACATTTTTTTGGCCATTTTTCATTTGCTATTTTTATGGCTCACTTAAGTTCTGATTGGCTCTGGCTTGATTTCAGACATCTGAATTCAATTAAGTCTGGTGGGCTCATCGACATCCGTTGCCTGTGGTTGGAGAAGCCCTCCACCTATCAAACTTTTGGCAGGATCTTTTCACCAAGTGGGAGATGTCATAGCTGTCAGCAGTTCATGATATCTCTCTGATATCAGTCTAGGCTGCTAATGAGAATGTGTTTTTAGACTTGGCTGTTCATTGCTGTCTGAACAATATGGCATAACCATAAAAATGAGGGCACCGTCTTGTTCCACAGAATGTAGCAACAAGTATTGATGAGATTGATGCATGTGTGCAGATTTCTGTAAGTCAATTTAAAGAAATAATTTTTAAATGAACATATATCTTCAAACATTTTGGAAAATGTTAACAGCTACTTACAGCTACTACTGCGGCTTCCATGTCAGCTAAAGCATAAAAAATGCAAGTATTTATTTAGGACAAAAAAAACACCCCTTCTAAACAGAAATTCACAGTGTCAGACTAAATGGATGAAGTGAAACAAAATGGCAATTCAGTCACATTATAAGGCGTTTGGCTCAGTTGTTTTACCATCCATGGCAATGGCCATCAATGCGCACAACGTCAGCACTATTTCACTGGCGAAAAACAAACAAAACAAAAACCGAGGTCAAAAACAGATCAAAACATGCAGAAATAGAATCATGAACTCACACTCATCCATAGACACAAACAACAAACAGGAAAATAAAAAAAAGGGCAGCAGTGATTTCATATTGAATCATGTCACCGGGAAAGGACATGGACGTCACGCTCAGCTGAAAAAAATGATTAAAGTATGCATATATAACCCTAACCCCATGAGTGGGAGCACTACTCTTATTGAAGTAGACGGAGGAAGAAGGAATGAAAAATCTTCCAGAGAGGCAGCAGAGGGATCAGGCTAGGCTGAGAATGGACTTTCAGCATGTGAAATTAGCTCTCCTGCTGTAAGTTACAGCCCCTCTGCTGAAGAGAATATAAATATTTCCCCGTACTTTAGTGCCCCTGGGTGAAAACCTTGTGAGCACAGAGCACAACAGGGATATACATTATAGCTTTTGTCAGACCATAAAAAGCATTTTTCTTGATGCTTTAGCTGTGATTATTAGACAAGCCAGAGGGCAGTGAGAACAGCAGGGTGCTTTTAGCTCTTCAAAAAAAAAAAACATATGTCTCCACAGACATGTGATAATGACACATGTCAAAAGAGGTTAACAGCAGAGGACGACTACAGAATATGTAATTAACTTACATGTAATTAAATAAAAAAAACGTTTTGGCAGCAGACTATTTTTGCTGCCAGAGCTGCAGCTCGGAGGTTTGAGAAAACACCATCATTCAAAATATTGCTCATGACATACAGTCATAAGGAAAGAGTGTCAGTTTTTTCATGGCGTGTGTTGGAGATGTTCCACACAGAGACAGAAAGCCTTGTCTATGCAGCAGACTTTAATCTCTGTGTTGCTTTATGGTAACAGAGTGTGTGTAGTCGTGGAAATGGTAGATGTGGAAGTGTCTTGTTTACGCTTGTCAAGGATGTTCTCAATTTGCGGATAATATGGAGTTTCTTCGAGACACACAAAGTGAAAAGGTCATCTGATAATCAGAAAGCTGTTAGCTCAGAGGGATACAGCCGCTCTGTTGACAGCAGGGACGATGTGGGAATGTGTGGGAATGCTTACTTCCTGCATTATGTATGTGTATTCGTGTTTGCAAATGCAGAAAGCACCTCTTTGCAGACACATGAACAGCGTTGGGGCCTTTACATGAAGTGCATCAATCAGTGTGCAACAATAGATTTCTGGTCCGTTTAGTGTCAGTCAAGGACCGGAGGCTATATACCTTTTTAAACTTAGGTTTTTTTTCTTAATTAACAATTATTATGTTCTGTTTTTATGCCCGTTATCAATGTGTACTTGGTAGAAAAACAAGACTACAGCACTGGGTGCTAATATTCTGTAACTATACACATGCATTGATGGACTGATGATAAGGATGATGTTGATAGTGAAGAAAAGAAAAACACAAATGTTGTCTTAGGCGGGAAGCAGCTATGGAATGTCAGGATGGATCAGAGTATGTAATCACATCGTTTTCATCATTTCTTTTTTATATTTGGCAAAGCCTACTTGTACATTTTTTAACTCTTTAGTTTTTCTATATTCAGATTTTTACAGTTATTTATTTTCATGTACCATAAGCACCAAAAACCAGGGGAATTTTCTGCTATGTGAAAATGTACCTGGCAATAAACCTGATTCTGATTGAATATGGTCACATAAAAGGCAAGAGTGACATTATTTTACATATTATCAAGCTGAAATTACAGAAATGTGCTTAAGTCCCAGAAAGCCTTGCATGCATTACAGTTAAATATACAGTTAATATAGATTTCCTTTGGTGTAAATTATTGATTGTGCTCCACTTTGTTGTGTTGTGTTGTTATTTTAGCAGTGCATTAGGAGTATGTTTCGCTGTCACATCATACAGATCACTCTAAGCTAAGTAGACCACACTCACCGCTCTCTCCCAGTGACAGCATGTCTTGAACTGTCCATAGGAAGTAGAGTCCAGTCATTGCTTTCTTCTGCCAGGCACCATGACATGGTGAGACCACATGCAGACTGAGGTGAAGTAGCTTTACAGTCCCAATCAAAGCCGTATGCATTTCCACATTGGAGTGTGGATGACTCTCGGCCCAAGCACTTCATGTTTTACTTACATGGTCTGTGGCTGGACCTGGGTTCAGCTGCATAACTCCACTTAGCAGAAGTAGGAATAGTGTGTTTAAGACGTGCCATGTGCTATTTCTTTTGGTATGTCGGCCTCTGCATGTCGCACCGTGCCGATTGTCTATTTGCCAACAAGTGGAATAAATTGCAAAGTATCCATAGTCGAAAAAAGCTCAGCTGTGCTCTGTGTGGTAAGAATGACATTTTGGCATTTTCTACCATACTGAGGCTTTGTCCAAGTAGAATAAACAAAAGCCAAAAACAAAACAGCCATAAGAAGACACGCCTCATTTCACTATGTCTGTAACCTGCTCCTTGGTTATTGAATCGATGATGTAGGTTTTCCTTTACATCAGGATGTGATGGTTGAAAGCCACTCACCAAAACACACACTAGGGTAGACAAAGATGGCAAGAAGAGGCGGTTTAGGTGTGAAGCCTACCAAACCAGCCCTGCTGGCGGCGGTGTGAGCCTTGCCGTTCAGAAAGGTGAAAACAGTCTCACATTCACTGATGTAAAGCTGCTTGCACACTGCTCAGACAGCGTCCAACTAACACCAACATTCTAAAGTTGGCAGTAGTTGGTTTTAGTCTTTAGAATGTTCAGAAAACCAACTGTCTGTTCCACACTGCACAGACTTTTGTTGCCTATGTTTTCTTATTGAAGTCACAAGGTCAAGCCTGCAATCACTCTTTGGCTGACCTCTACTTGTTACTGGGTGTATTGGCCCTTTAAAGGTATTTCAACAAGTTGAAAGGACTGGGTGAGCTGTAATGAGCCATAACACAAATGTAACACTTGTGACTAAAATCAATTCATTTTGAGAACCTTTTAGTCACAAGTAGTGAGGTGGAATCGGTTTTATTGGTAAGTGTAAAACTGATTGAGCGATACCCTGTCTTTTTGGCAAGTTTACAAACTACATATTTCAGCTAGTAAGAAGGTGGATGTATTTGGCACAGAGCACGCAAAAATAATGTAATATGGATAATTGCAAGAGAGACACTCCCTGTATTTTATTTATAGCCTAACCCAGCTGTGAATCATGTTAAATGAAGACTACAGTCTGTTTTCAAAATATAAACATGGACATTAAACATAGGCCAACCAAACACAACTGCTTTCATCTGCAACAACAGGCTAATTTTATTGCTGATAATAACATTTGTCAGGCCTGATAAACTGCAAACACTTGAACTGTGATTATTCCGTTATAAGTAACATTAACGTTTCACAAAGACATACCTTTGCTACCACGGACATAAAGTGATGCTTATTTGTGCATTATGACTGTTTTGAGATAAAAGCAGCTGTAGATGTACAGATACTGGGTGTTATAGCTTTAACATACTGCGCACGCTCTCGCGGAGGGAAATATGTTTTCGGCTGGTGATCATTTTTCGGCCCGACACCTGTCGTTTCCTACAGCGCATGTTCTGATTCAGACTTTGTGCACAAAAGGAGGGGCTGTTCACAGACGGGTATAATATAGGCTTAGTTCTCGAGGGAACACTTTCAGAATGTTGCAGTTTGTTGGAAAATGGCGCACATTGGTCCGGCTTTCTACAACTCCACCCGGCTGCCATGCATGGTGCCAACTGCTCATGAGAAACAGAAAGAGTACATTTACATTTATTCATTTAGCTGACGCTTTTATCCAAAGCGACGTACAATTGCTATATACGTCAGAGTTCACACGTCTCTGGAGCAACACAGGGTTAAGTCTCATGCTTGTCTTATCCATTGTGCCACCACCACATTTATTCACTCTCACACATACACATACACACACACACACACACACACACACACACAGCAATTTTGGGGTTTAGTATACTGCTCAAGGACACTTCGACATGCAGAACGGTGGAACCGGAGATCGAATCTCGCCCTACCTCCTGAGCCACAGCCTCTCTATACAACTCTGTGTTGGTTTCCTTGGTGATGCTGTTTTCTGCATTTAAACTGTCAGGTTATTTATTCATGTAGCCTAATGCTGCACCCACTGCATGGTCCATAGCTATTAAGTCATTTTTAGTTAGTTTTTCTCAATTGCTAAGACACACTTAATGAAATTAAGTGATGATCTTCATCATCACCTTCTTAGCACAGCAGAGGTTTTTCTTGCAATGTTCATTTGTTTCACACATTTTCACACCCTTTTTCTTTTAGTTGACAGAGATCTCATAAAAAAGGCCCCAAACTCTACTGGATTAACTGTGTTTGAACAAAAGAAAAACATCTGTTCACAGCAGATAGAAATAACTTGTATATTTATGAAACTCTAATGTACCCATGTGAAA
>JAPMOB010247736.1:0-25057 GCA_029875015.1 Lepomis gibbosus
TGACTCAGACTCTGGTCCTGGTTTTCAGTGACATTGCTGGCCTCCTGCCCTTCCTCATGAGGATTTCTTTATTTGCCTCCTGCCTGCAGAGAAAGCCCTAGCTCTTTTCTCCTGCTCCGAGTATATTTCAAGTCCCTTCTCCAGATCTCCCTTTTTCCACCCTAGTGTCTTGGGACTTTTTCACTGAATTGGTGTTGTAGGAATATCTGGAAGCCATTCTTTGATGGGGGCAAGGTACTGTCATGGTTTAGAGTTCTGTTTATTTTGTGTCTTCCCCTTCTGTATTTTTACTTTACTTCCTGTCTGTGATTGCCGTGTGTCTGTGTGTGTATGTGTAGTCCGTGTTTGTCAGTCCGTGTTTGTTTAGTGTCTAGTGTGGACTTTGGAATAACTACCTGAATGTACCACCTGTTTTTATTTTACTTCTGTTCAGGATTTGTCACTTGGATTGTTAGACATTGCCTACCACCTCACCATAAGAATGTACCTTTTGTTTCTTTCAGTTAAAATAAGAAAACTGAACATGCTTGGCTTGGTGTTCCTGCGTCTGGGTCCAAATCCCTGTTTTCCCCCTGTCTGCCCTCGGCAGTTGTGACTGTTTCCAGCCTAGTAATTGTCAAGCAATTCCTTTACAAAAATATTTTACAAGTGATTAGTTCCCAGCTACAAATAAAAAGGAGAGACAGAATTTGATTAAAGTTTAATTTTCAGTGACAAAATCAAAAATAACAGTATTCAAAGGAAGTACAGTCTTCAACAACCCTGGATCTTTGTCAGTGTGTTAAATACCTTGCAGAGCATTTCATTGTGAATGAATATAATCTCTGTAGCTACAAAATTATTGGATTATCATTCTAAAAGTAATATAAATAACTGTGAATGTGAACGTATGGACTACTACAGTCCTCATCCTAAAACATTTAGTCATTATTCTATTGCAATGACCTGCAAAACATAGAGCAGGAGGACTGAATTTGTTACTTATCTATTTAATCTACTGGATTGCACATTCTTTTAGGTTACCATACTGCACACAGTGACCTTGAACTATTTAACCAGAACATTAAATGAAAGTGATCTGCTAATCTGAATATTTGCATTCTCACTTTGGTTTTCATTTTCTCACACATCAATTGACTTGAAAAGTTGCATCCAGCTCGGATTGTTTCTTGTCTCATTCTATATCAGTTAGTGTAAACCAGAGGGACACAGCATTTAAACGTGAAAGAGCAAACACAGGGAAACGGGTGAACAAAATGCATCCCTATTATAAACCAAAGCTAGGTGATGCTGTATGCTCACTCACTCATTCTCCTCATCTAATCATTCACACTGATAAAGTGTCAGAAATAATATACTGTATCTACATTCTACTCATTCAGATTGCTGGTGCTGCACACTCATAACTAATAGAGCATAACAAATAAGGCAAAGCCAAAATTCTCCTCTTTATGTTTTAGTACTGCGGCTCTGGTCACAGACATCCCCACAAGTGGCCTTATAGGGGCACAGTAACACCATCCTCCCTTCTTCAGGCTTAAGAAAAGCACAACACTACTATAGTCTCTATTGCTTACACACCACTCCAGCACAAAGCCACAGTTACACTGGCAACCATGTAACAGTTTTATTAGTTCAACTGTGCATAATGTCTCTGTGGCCTTCTCTCAGTATCTCAGTCCACACTGGTGTGACCAGGATTTGGTTTTTCATATGAGGAGATCTAGAACAGGTTCTCAGCCATGGCAGTGAAACTGAGTAGAAGTCTTCCTATCTCTTTCTTTCATCTTCTACAGCCAGAGAAGTCTCTCACTCTATTTATGCCAGTATTCAAAAGATGTCCATATGTTATTAAAAAAGTCGGGCCTGTTTCTTGAGCTCATTTCTCTTCCACAGAGCCAGCCGGTCAAAATCTTCCACGGTCATGCCAAACACTTGGGCAAATTCCTCTGGGGAAAGGTGACGCTGAGAACACAAAGAAAGATAAAAAGACAACACAGGTTATAACATTGTACCTGTCTTTTTTAACACTTTTCAATTAAGTCTCACATTCCTCTAATACTATTCTTTTCAACTAGTCCTTAGTTGCCATTCAGTTTTAATTCAATATTATTTGTGTAGTGTCAATTCATAACAGAAGTTGAGGATATCAAGGTGCTAATGACAAAAGAAACACATAAATTAAACAATTACACCCATACAGTAGTTTACTTGTTGGGTTTTCTAAGGTTTTCTAAGGTTGATACTAACATGTTTAGACCAAAGTCAGTCTTCTAGGCAAAAATGAAATGTATCAAAATAAATAGTAGCCTATAGCAATATAGTCTGTACCAGACCGCAATATTAGATCATTTTATAATTTTATAAAACATCATTTAACAGTGACCTGTCCAGGGTGTACCCTGCCTTTCGCCCAATGTCAGCTGGGATAGACTCCAGCCCCCCCGCGACCCTGTACGCAGGATAAGCGGTTGACGATGGATGGATGGATCGTTTAACAGTTCAATTAATATTTTAAATACTAACAACATTTTACAGAGTCTGATTGGTGGGTTGTCAGAAGTCTTGTAGTTGGGTGGGCTTCTACTGTGGGTATAATCTTAGTATTTCTAAAATCTTGTCTATGGCCTAGTTTTTAACTGGACCAGGGACAACTTCTTCCCTGCACAGCATAATGACCCCATGCATAACCTTACCTCCAGTCTGGCTCTGTCTACATCTTTGGGCAGCCTATTGCGACCTCTGGTGGTGACAATGAGGGCTTCATAGGGGTAAATCTGTAGAGAGGGAGAGGCAGCCATGTTTTATCAAATTTCTGACACCTAATTACAATAATGGAATTAATTTTTCAAGTGATTATTTTAAAACCTTACCTTGTATTCTGCTGGGAGGACAGAGAAGGAGAATTAAGTCAGTACAATAGAAAAAAACATTGAATTAATCGCTTAAATCTAATAAGGGATAGGTGTTTTAAATTACCTCTGCTTCCCCAGTTGACCTCGCTGCCACTGTCATACTGGTACTGGTAGCAATCTGCACTCTGAGGCTGCAGGTGTAGAGAAGGACAACTTAAACAAATAAATACTGGCACTTTTTTTTTAAATGGAGACATCAAAACATATGTAATGAGTTTTGGAGTACCAACAGCCCTAATATAATCAAATCTAATGCCTTGATGTTGATGTAACTTTCATATGCAATTTTAAAGATGTGAGACCAATTAAATATAAGCCCCAAGTCTGTATAATAAATACACCCAATCGAGGTTTGTGGTGTCTTGTTCACTTACCCTCTGGATGCCGTTGCGTCCATATCCTGGTAGCGAGGCGGACTTACAAACAAAATCTAAAATACAGAAAACAACAGATAATGGTACCTTAATCAAGCCAATTATTTTCATGTAGTTTGGCACGTTGAAATCAGATCAAATCGTGCCAGAAGATGGCGCTCATGACCAACCAAAAATTCCTAACTGTTCCAGATGTGTGCACATAATAATAAAGCTTTGTTGATGTAAGGTCATTGAATCCAGCACAAACACATCATTTATGATGAAATGCCAACCTCCATTCAAAAACTAAACATAAAAACAAGTTCTATTTAAATAAAACAGAAACATTAACAGAGGTGGTCTGCATTTAGACTAAATAATTTCAGAAAATGTATGAAATATGAATGATAAACTCACCACTATCAGCACTGTACTGAGATCTGGGAGCTGTAAATAAAGAGATCATATAATTGCATGAAATCTTCCTTATTACAACAAGAAAACAAATGCAGCAGCCTTTTTTGTCTTCCCTGTCCTAAATGCTGATTACATTCTTCCAAAAAATATTAGGGCAAAATTTTTGTGGAGATTTGACAGCCGTCTCTTTAGTCTGAGGCATAACAGAAACAACAAAAACAGAAAAGGAGCAAGATGTGTACCCATCAAGCCCTGGGAGGAACCCAAAACATCAAAGGGGCAACAAGGCAAAAAGAGGCCAGCCAGGACTGGTTCAGGCAACACGGGGAGAAATACAAATTAAGAAAACAACATACAAAGACACACTGCACGCTCCACCATCCGCACAACACAGCTTGTGTGGTTACAAAGCTTTGTTTCCTTTCAACTGTAGACAACAGAGTCCCATTCAGTTGTGTCCCCTCCCATCAGAGAAATAGTTTTAATGAGAGATCTTATTGCTCATAAATAAACCAGGATATGGGACACCAGCTGGGAGAGGGGGAGAGAGAGAGAGAGAGAGAGAGATACTGATGGAGGGATGGATAGATGGATAGAGAGTTAACAGAATAGAATATGAAGAGCGATATTAGGAGAGAGGAGCTGGTAAAAGAGATCATGGGCTAAAAAGTCCAGTGAACCAGTGAAGCGTGGTCCAAACAGAAACAACTCTGGTAGTTTCAGGTCCGGCTTTATCACATCTGGCACATTTGCACCTAGTTGAAAGCTTTCGGTAGCTTGAAATGTTCAGAGTCAGCGTGATCAGATACAACAATGACAGGCCACAGCTGCTCCTGCTGCTGGCCTTCCACAGGTTTGACAGCAGCTGTTTAGCTATCTCAACATCTTTCCATCTCAATAAAACACCCTGCTGCAGCAGCCATGACCCTCTCTGACCTGCATCCACAACCTCACCTCCCTCACCCCAAGCCCCAGTGACAGCAGATATTGAGTCTCATAAAAAGATCTTGTGGCAACATATGATCACGCTGGAAAGGAATGGCTGCACAGGAATACTGTCAGAGGCGTTCATGAACTTACAGAAATGGAAAGAACAAGAGACAAAGAGGGAGCTGCAAAGGGGGCAGGGTGAATCCTTACATCCGTTGACAGTGTTGTTGTACACCGTGGTGCCGTAGCCTGTAGTGTTGAGTGTTTCCTTGCTCCCACTACGAGAATTCCTCGCACTGCCCCAGGGGTCGTTGTCATAGGAACCAGATCTGGCTTTCATCTCCTCCTTTAGGATCATCCTCCCGATGCCACTCCCAATCTGAGAGGGAACAAGGAAAGAGGCAGAAGGGGGAGGCAAAAAAGAAAGAGACACAAGGGAAAACTGCTAATTTAATGTACAGTGAATGGAAGATAGGGAAAGTACCATACCATAAGGAGTGCATTATTTATGAGTATTTCAGAGGAGGTGACTTTCTTCAACCAGATGTTGAAGAAAGAGAGAAAGAAAATAATGAAGCTCTTACTCTTTGAAGACTGTGACTCCAACTCTCTTCATCTCCTCCTGTTGAGAAGCGTCTCCTCGGCATCCGATAGGCTGAGAGAGGAAACAGATAAAAGAGATTCCTTTGTAGGAATATAGAGCTGAGAGTGGAACACATTAATAGAGTGAATACATATGACAACACAGAGTTACAAGTACGGGAACTGTACTTGTATGTCTGTGCCTGGCCCAGCGGAGAATAAAAACAAAAGGCAGCTTGCCATTTAAAAACTTCCTACCCTTGGGGGAGCTGGTGTATGGGTAGTAGTCAGACTCTGACTGGGTGTATGGCTCAGGTGAGTATGTGGACAGTCTGGAGGATCTGAGGATGTCCTCGCTGGTCCTGCTTTTGGTGGCTGCATCCACATGATTGTCTGTGAAGAAATAAATGAAGTTAGGAGAGAAAAGAAAAAACAGAACCAAACTGGGAATTCTGTAAAATAAATAAATTGACATTTTGAGAAATATGCCAATTCGCTTTTTTGCCTACATTTAGATGTCAAGATATATACCACTTTCGTGTCTGTCCATTAAATATGAAACTATAGAGATAGTTTCCTTACCTCAGGACAAAACAGCTAGCCTATTTCTGTCTAAATTTAACAAAAAACTGCCTATCAGCATCTCTAAAGCTCACCATTTAACACATTATAAGTGATTTGTTTAATCCATACAAAAGCCAAAGTGTAAAAATGATTTTAACTATCGGTATACAGGAGGTTAGCAGACTATTTCTTGGCCGGGAGCGGTGACTTGGAGTCTCCGCTAGCTACGTCACGACAAGATTCCTCACTGTGCTTGGTTTTTGTGTTGATTCAATTAACAAGATATAGCATGTGAATTGGTGAGCTTTAGAGGTGCTGGTTGGCAGATTTTGTTACTTTTTAAAAGAGCCAAATTAGCTGTTTCCCCTTGCTTCAAGTTTTTATGCTAAGCTAAGCTACCGGAAGCTCCAGCGCCTCGTATTGAATAGAAATACACTATACACTATACTTTTGGCCATGTAATGTAGATATGACAGTGGTCAATCTTCTCATCAAGCTCTCTGCAAGAAAATGAATAAGCCAAAATATCAAACTATCACTATTAAGTGCAGTGTGCTACAGACGAAAATGCATTAATGAATATCAGAAAGATGTACAGAGGGAGAGTACATTAATGCTACATATCATGTCATCATATCCACCATTCCTGTCAGCGGAGATCAATGTTTCAGCCAACAGCATGAAAATAACATCAAAGTTTAGTTACTGCTCAGCCTGAGGCACACAGTCGTTTCATGAGTGGTGTGAGGCGATGATATTGATACCACTCTGCACCAAAGCACAGTCAATGGAAGTCAATAGGGTGACATGCAGTGTAATGTCAGATAGATCGCTCTTCACTCTGTTAGCTATTAGCCATGCCAGACCCAATCCATGGCCCATTGAATTCCCATATACATGATGCACAATGGCAGACATTCTCATCTTTGCGACACACACTCAGTTTGACGACATGGCGAGCCGCTACACACACGCGCGCACATTCAGAGCAAAGTTTGACAGAAAATGTAAACTTCTGTCAGAGCAAATATGGATATACATTATTGATGTGGCATGACAAACACAGGAAGAGAGACATACTGTACACACACACACACATACAATATCTATCTACCAGTGAGTGAAAGGTGAGCGAGAGGAGGGAGGTACTTACAGTGGCAAAGTCACCAGGAAAAGTGGAGCAGAAAGTGGAGGGAAGTGAATAAAAGTGATTGGATACAATAAAAAATAGGTGAAAAGAAAAGGGAAACATTATCGGAACGTCCCCAAGGGAGATGTGACAATGTGAGAGCTTTCCTATCATTAAAGAGTACAAGGACAAAGCCAAAAAACAGAGGTCTCATACAGCCTCTCTTCTATACAGGTAACAAACTTGTTAACAGAATAGTACATAACAGGCCTTTGATGTGCACAGCAGCACAACTTCACATGTGTCTGTTGTGGCTTTGGATCAATCCTGCTTAGTACTTAGACAAGATCAAATGATGATCAATAGCTGTTTAGGAAGGCATAAAGTAAAAGGATTAATATAACTGGTGTTGAAGTTTCTGCTGAATGTCAGTATTCTAACAAGGCCAGCATAAGTTTTGGTTTTAACACAAGGATTTTGAACTTGTCACTTAAAGTAGATGCTAAAATGACACACTATGGCCAGTGATGTACCAATTAGAGCTGACATAACATAGAAGGGTGAAAGTGTCTATACACAAGTCCACACAGTTTACTAACTACCCCACAAATAACAACACATACAGTACAGAAGAGCATGCAGGACAACAACAAAGATAAACTATCTTCCATCCAGAGATCTTAAGTCTTGTGACTCTCAGCTGAAAAGCCTTTCCCAGTGTAATGTGACAAGGGGATAGTGAATCTCTTTCTTATGAAAGTTTATACCGAAGCATCCAGATGGCGGAAGTGCATTTAAGTTTAACGACTTAAACGACAAAAATAGCATCTTGTGTTAACCGCGCCGCCTTGCTGTTTGCCTGCACGACAACATAAATCCACGCAATTAAGAAATCAGACTCGGAAAGAAGACTTCTTCTTCCCCCTCTCAAATGCTCCCTCTGTTTCCTACAAAAAAAGCAAAAAAAACAGCTGTCTGCGGATACTGCCGATTCCTTGCAAACAATTATGGTAACGTCTCTTTAAATCACACTGGTAACTAGACTAGTTGCTGAAATAAAAGACGTCTCTACAGCAAATGTAAATGCTAGTTATAATACAGGTTTCCACTGTGCTTTGTTCCAATGTTCTGTTCTATTCTGGTGAATTGTGTCTCCTCAGAGTCCCATGTATTCGACACTTGTCACGCCTGAGCAACCTTCACCTCATTCATGTTCTATCCCAGCCCTATTTGCCGACAAGAACCTGTCATGCTGTGGGGACCTGCGACGAAGGAGCAGGCATGCGTGTGTGGTTGTGGCATGCACACGAAACACACACTCTTTTGCATTCAGCCACTTACTAATGCAATAGGTCTAATTGATCCTCATCCTCAATTTTGAATAGGGTTGTACAAGTCAAACTCTATTTCCTTTGTGCATTTACTAGGACATAGTCAATCCTTTCCACCCATCTGGTTTTGTTATTGATTGACTTTAATTTCAATGATAACTGGAACATCAATACTAATAAATCACAAGGGGCAGTCGAAAAACATCAATAGGTTGGTAAAAACATCGACATCTAATACTTAAACACAGCATGACTAAACTGACAGGAGGTCAGGCAGGCTAAGGCGGGGCTAACTGCACTGTACCCGATCTCGTATAGATGGGAGGCTTCCTGTAGATGTTGGGGTCCCCTGTGGCTGAGGAGAGAAAGAGGAGATGGAGAGGTGAAACATGGAGGAGTAAAGGAGGAGAGGATGTGAGCTATTGTTGGGGTGGATGAGGAGGGGGAGGTAAGGAGGGATGGTTGTAAAGGAAGGTAAAATAAGGTAAAGGTGCAGTGTAAGTGGATGATTATGCCAGAGCAATTATGTGTGGTATAAAAATACGACTTAGTCACATTTTCACACACTTCCATTCCCATGGAACTCAAAATGACCTTTCTGTATGGTTTGCATTAGTAAATAATGGCTGATGAAATCTTCCCCATCGAGTAAAAAAATCTATGAGATGAGAAGGCCTACCTGGTACATGAAAATGTTTAGGGGGCTGGATTGTGGTGGGTGTGCTTGAACGCCCCTCTTGGCCGTAATAAGGTGAACTCCTGCCACTCTCAGAGCCTGCAGCCAGCCACAGCCAATCACAGCAAAGGAAACATGAGCATGAAGGAAGGCCTCTAGATAACACTGATAACACTAGATAACTTTTCCACTTGTGTGATGACAAAGGTTATTGACATGTCTCCTTATGACAGTAATTGCAGTGTCAATACACATGTGTATGAGTTAAATGAAGTGACAGCCAAGGAGCAACTGCAGCATATGAGATAGCCAAACAAAGACATTCTGCATCTAAGGCAGCGAATGTGTAAATCTTTTGTCACTACTGAAATCTATGATGGCATATTAGTTAGAATGGAATGATAGGCAATTTGATCTCTCTTAAAGGAACAGTCTGAGAGTTTGCGGAATATGGTTATTTGTTTTCTTGCCGAGTGATAGATGAAAAAATGTACCACTGTCATGTCTGTTAGCATAAAGAAAAAGCTAGCTAAATCTGCCTACCCGCACCTCTGAAGATTACTAAGTAAAAGTAAAGTAAAAATGAGTTTGCCGTTTGACATGAAGTTACGTGTGGAACGATTTCTTGGCCAGGAGCAGTGAAGACCCGCCACACCAACAATGATAACTAACAATTAACTCTAACGATAACTATGTGAGCATCCACACTTATGAACAAAAATGTTCTGTAAATAGTGTCCCTAAGCACGTACTGCACGCTCCAGCTGCATCAGGGTTGGCTGCGTCTTTCCACTCTTTATGTTATGCTAAGCTAAGCTAACTTATACTGCTGGCGGTATCGTCCCATCTCAACATGAGCAAGAAAGCAAATACGCACAGCTATTCCTTTAAATGAGCTCAGTAGGCTGATTCCCGAAATTCAAAAAATACTTGGCTCAGAAACTCCTAAGTGCTTTAACTTCGTTCAAAAGTGCAAAAGTACAGCATGATTAGGGCTGGACGATATGGCCAAAAATGTTATCACGATAAAAAGTTTCATATCTTGCGATTATCACGATAAGTATCAAATTGTTATTTCCTTCGAGTTTAAAGGCTGATTTTTGCGAACGTTGATGAATCCTGACATGACACACACTTGAGTGGATCACTTCACAAATCTGAGGTAGAACATTCAAAACACTTACGATAAATTATTTGTCAACAAATATGCATGAGTTAAATAAAATAAAAGCTTTTTACAGTCCTTTTTCCTCATCAAAACAAACATCTTAATAAAAGAATGAAGACCAAATTTGTGTATGATTCAAGTGAATACAATCAAACATTTATTGAAAATTTATTGAACATTTATTATATTTTTATTGAAAAAAAATATGTTGCGATAATTATTGTTATTTTTTTATTGTCCAGCCCTAGAGGCAATAGACTTATATTAGGAACTTAGGTTATAAGCAGCCAACTAGGAGTGAATACCATCTGACTCACCAGGGTAACCATAGTGCTGTGGAGAGCGAGGAATGATGGGTGACATGCCTTGACGACTATACGTCGGTGAGTCAATATAACCTGGACTGGAGCACCTCCTCTGCTTCATATCCAGGCTGTCAAAGTCCTGAAAAGACGAGGGAGACGACGTAGAATGAAAAATGACCAGGGGGCAATGGGGAGACAAATAGCTTAGTGACATTCACTTAAACTCATCACTAAGTGCTCTGCTACTTACGGTGGGAGGAAGAATGCTCACCTGAGAATAAGGAGAGAGTGTCCCAAGTGACTAAGGAATCAGTAGAGAACGAAAAGTGAGTATTTGCACACTCAGGATAAACAATATTTCAGAAGTAAAAAAATAGACAGTCTTTTCAAAGGCATGCTTTCTTTTTCTGCATGGCCAGATATTAGAGTGGTATCATTCTTCTCATGTAACTCGGCAAGAAAGCAAATAATGTTTATGTATGGTGCACATATAATATAATAGTAATAAGACACTGATCAGAAAAAAATGGGAATTGTTTGTATGTAGGCAATAAAATCCACCAGTTTGTAACTTAAACTTGAACTATAAAATATGCACAAATAAGAATTTTGATTGATTTGATGATTTTTACCAAATTTCTAAGAAAAATTCCCAGTATTTAAAAAAATCAATTAAAAAATCATTTCATCTTGTTTTTATGTCCCCATGCATCCAAAAATTATGTTTTACAGTAAACAGGGTCCTCTTTCGATGTTGACAGCTCGGTAAATACAAACAGTGAAGAGAAAAAAGGGCAGAGCTTCTGTTTAAACAAAGTCCCTTGTATAAGCAATATGTATGTAAAATAGAACAATTAACTTGTTAAACTAACAAGTGTTGAAAAAGGTATTTTTTGAAATCCAAATTTCCCTTCAAATGTCCAGTTTCTTAATCACAGTTTACCAAATCAAAACAATCCATGCAATACTTTTTACAAAAATGAAAATAACGAACACAACACACACACCTTTTTATCAGCACATCTAAAAACTAAGCAAAGTGTTTTCTCCTGAAAACAGACCAATGATGAGATCAGTGCTAAGTTTGGCCTGGAGTGTGTAGCAGTAGTACCTCCCCATAGTTGTAAGTGTCTAGCCTGTCATCAGACGTGTATCTGTGGTAGGGCTGGTATGAGGAGGATATGAGGTCTGGCTGCTGGACCTCGTATATGGCCTTGACCTTTGGCAGGGCAGCTAGGTCCTTATAATCTAGGAACTCATTCTTCACTCTGGCCTGGAGAGAGGACACACACATACACCCACCAAAGACAGAGACAGCAGCAACAAAACCCAACATCAACCACGTGGACAATGCACAGGTACAAAGCAGAATGGAAACTCTGACAGTGAGCAGATCGTGCAGCAGTGAGAGGAAGTGAGAAGGAGCTGATGAAGCACACAAGCCTGCACACAAGCACATCAACTTGTGTGGGCTCATCAAAAGTACACATGTACGATGCCGAACCTGACAGCAGTGGAAGCTGTTGACCTTCAGGAGCCCAGCATGTGTGAGAAAGAGAGCAGAGGAAGCAAAGACAGCTAGAGAGAGAGAGCGAAGGAGAGGAGACAGTATGGACGACAAGCATGCTTACACTGCATTTCTCCCTCATCCATCACCTTAAACAGAAAGGTCATTGATTATGAGCTGCAGGGCTGCGCAGAGAGCGGTGACTCCTGCTTGCATGCAGACAACCCTTGACATACTAATACTGCGGACATGCAGCAACATTCAGTAGACTGGCAAGCAGCACAGTTGGAGCACTGTTCCATATCTGACTATGGCTCGTTTTGAAATGGAACCGGTCCAACTCTGCAATGCACAGAGTAACTACCTTCACATTAACCTGGTTTTAACAGTCCGACTAGGAAACACTGATCTGGTGATTTGCACATCAAAACATGTCTTGGTGTCTGGGTTAAAACTGCGATAAATTTGGTTGAAATATGAATGTTTTTTTAAGATGTCTAGGTTACATTTAACAATTTTCAAATTAAAGTCACACTGCTTTGTCTCCTGTCAGTTAGGCTGATGAGAGTTGCAGTAGTTTCAGGTCATAAACCTGAAGGATTGGCCACTTGTGTATGAATGTGTGTGAATGTTAGTAAATGGTGAATGTGAGG
Source organism: Lepomis gibbosus (assembly GCA_029875015.1). Taxonomy (NCBI): domain Eukaryota; kingdom Metazoa; phylum Chordata; class Actinopteri; order Centrarchiformes; family Centrarchidae; genus Lepomis; species Lepomis gibbosus. The sequence continues at coordinate 12,534 of JAPMOB010247736.1, forward strand.
TAGTGTAAACGCGCTTTGAGTGGTCGAAAAGACTAGAAAGGTGCTATAGAAATAAGAAACATTTTATGGCCATCCATCAAATATCTGTTAAAATTACACGTTGCTAAGAGTTGTTTTTTCATGCAAATTTCGCTGTGTTTTAACTTACACCTTTGTGTGCAAATCACTGTATCAGTACTTTCTGGGAACTGATGACCGAAGATGGTCATCACAGACATAACACATGATGTTGTGCTGTGCTGTAACAGCAGTTCACATTGTGACAACAAAATACTTTATAGTCTTATGACTTCTTTTTAACTCCCTCCACATCACCAATGACAACAGAGGTTAGGACACAGACAAGTGGACAGGCCAAGGGAGTGAGAAGCCTCTCAGGTTGGTGCTTAACCATTCAAGCCTACGGGTAGTGCTTGTGTTTCTGGTGTGGCAATTTGGCTTTAAGGGTAAGCTCAGTGGCAGCTAAAAGTGACTAAAAGCAGTTATAAGGTGTACGCTACTTACACATATAACCCTACTAGGAGAGCCTATGGAGGAGCCTGGTGGAGAGATGGAGGCCTCTGACAGGCGTCTATGCTGTGAGGTACAAACAGACAGAGAGAAAAAAAAACAGAAGGGAGATTGCACACATTGTGGAAATTACAGTTTTCATTTTACTTTGACATTTTTATTTCATACTCTATCTCACCCTGAGTCTCCTCTCTGCCCTCGCTGCCTGCTTGCATAATGGGTGCCACACCTCACATCCTGAAGAAGAGCCACATGAGGAGAGAAGACAGATTATTGTAGGGTGTTTCCACATGGCATGCATTCATCCACATGGCCAAGTGTACTCTACAGTATAATTGTGTATGCCAGTGTGGGGACGTATAGGTGTCGAGTTTCACCTGTCAGGTACATTTCCTCTCCCTCTTTGAACATCATGTTACAGCGGGAGCATCGAGCGCAGGTCGGATGGTAATGTTTCCCTCCCGCCTGTGAGGGGGAGAGAAGAAGAGGTGTGACTGAACGTAAATTGTCATCATAAAAAGTTTCACAGAGTGAAGGCTAATCTACAAATTGCGCCCCCACCTTGAGCAGGTCGTTATCTCCGTATGCTTTCTACTGTACATCCCCTGACCACCAATGGCCTCATAATGTATTGAGACATCATGCATTGCCTGGAATGGTTTCATCAGCATACACCGACACACGTGACAGCCACCACCCATTTTCCTCCACGCCATAATTAGAGCAAAGATCCCTGTAGGTCAGTCACATGAAGATGGGAGTGTGTGTATGTGTACGCTACAGAGAGAAAGAGGGAAGTAGGTGGCCATATAAGTGAAGGACACATGTCCTTGGACAATCAGAGCTCCCCGAGGGAACACATCCAAACACACGTGGTGCAGGTGAAATGGACACATGAAATGATGCAGTATGATGTCACTCTGTCCATTAATCCAGCCCAGTTCACGGCACCGATGTTTCTCACATGTGTCTCGGCAGGGACTGATGGATCCCGTCACCTCCGCCTTTCTGAAACACCATTAGAGAGTTTCTATTTATAGAAGCACTGCTGACATGTGGCCTGTGTCAAGGAGACCTGAACTCTTTCTTCTGAACACACCCAGCATGTGCGTGGTGGGGTATTATGTCATTTTATGCTGCACTGTCTTTCCCTGCTTTTCATAAAACTGATACTTTCATGTGATGTACGGAAATCGGGCTGGTTCTTAATCGTATCTATGCTGCATTTGGACCAGTCCCTGCATTGCTTGTCTGGCTCAGGTTACTCTGTAAGGAAAGCCAGGAGAGGATGCAGCATTTCCGTCTTGTGCTTTCCGAGCAGCCGAGCGTTTACTGTCTGTGGTCATAAGGTATCAAGTTCAACAACTGGTGCTACCATTTCTAATGAGGCTCCCATTCTCTCCAGTGGCATTAACAGGCTGCTATATTGATTGGCGACGGGAGGGGAAGGAAAGAAGTGAAACTGAAGAAAGGAGGTTTTATGATTCTCTTTCCTCTGCTTCCTGTCTTTATTTCTCCACTTCTCCATCTATTCAAAACTACTCATTAAATTAACCACTCCTGGCTCTGGAAAGTTGGACTCAAGAGAGGTTCCAAGCCATTTCATTAAAACAGATGCAAACAAAGGCAGATTAGTCTGGGTTTTCAGTTTCAGAGAGTAAAGAAATCAGTACGGCAACTCCACCAACATTATAATGAAATGATACTTTTAAATAGATAAATGGATGATAGATGGCAAAAATGTGTGCTACTTTCTGTTTACTTTTGGTTGGATTGAAATGGTTCATGTGAAAACCACGTTTTTAGAAAGCTGTAGGAGACTTACACAATCTAATTTGCTTGATAACGAAGGCAGTGAGTGCAAATTACAATTTTTAAAGGGACTTTACAATCTGTACAGCATAAAACAACCTCTGTCCTTAAATCAGAAGTTCTATACTGGGGGGCACAAATGCCTGGGGGTGCATAGAACCACTGTGAGGGGGCATGGATGACCAGGGGAAAAATATGGAGTCAAAGAAAGCAGAATGAACATGATTTATGTAGAGAAATAATAGTTTGCTGATGCTGTTGCGCTGAGCTGAATCATTTATTTTATTTCAATCAAATTCAACTGGGCTCCTTTGTATTTGTAGCTCCCCCAATATTGTTAATGATTGATCCAATCTGTTCACGTGTAGTGGGGGAGGGGGGGTGGCATGAACTTTTGAAAGGGGGTCATGGCAGAAAAAGTTTGAGAACCACTTGACCCTCGATTTTGATAAAACACTCAGGAAGAGCAACAGAGGGAGGATGTATACAGAATAGATCGTCGTAAACAAAATTATAGGTAGATTTATAGATAAAACTAAATTAAAATCAGGTGTCCAGTTAAATAGAATTAATATGTTATTCCTAACCTAAATATATACTTAGTGTTAGTGTTAGTGCTTCAGACTTTCTGTGTTGCACGCTGCAACTTAAAGGAGTAAATCATTATGATATCAAAATTTGACAGGAGAAAGGGATGAGCGTCATGCATGCAAGCGCACACAAATGTTCAGAGAATGAGAGGAGAAATGGAGGGAAAGGAGAGAGAGAGGGAGACTCACAGATAAAGGCTGACATGTCCCCATGTCTATAAATAGCCCAGAGAGGCTGATAGTCAGGAACAAAGCACTTTACACCAGCCATTCTGACAACCGAAGGAGCACAGGGACAACAAGGCCCGGTGTGTGTGTGTGAATGTGTCTCTGTGCGTGTCTGACAAAGTTTTACTACGTCTGCTCCCATTCCTCAGCTCCCAACAGACACAAGACACCCTCCAGAGCCTCTTCCAAAACATTTAATTAGCATCTGCACTTTATCACTCGTATTATTTTCCCTTCACTTCTTTCTTAAACCCGTCTTCATCTGTCCGCCTCAGCTCCTTCCCCTCTGCTCTCCTCTCATCACTGCTGACTCCTTCGTCTGTCGCTTTTTAAAATTGCTTCAGCGAAAGGGCACGCAAACCTAAAATGTGCATTTCAGTCACTTTCAGTCCTCCTTCCATCGTTTCCCTTCTCTCTCTACCCTCTGATCTTTTTATAACTCCCCTTTCCCTCTCAACTCCGCGCACATGGTTATGATTCCATCTAGCATTTTGCCTCCTGCTTGTGTTCTGCTTAACTGTGCCTTTAGAAAAAACAGTGAAAAAATACATACACACCAATGTCTGACCAGGCTAACACACTGTAGAAGAATTTGTTTTGGTTTAGTAAAGCAGAACAAAATTCTTATCGACCCCAATCTTAAGTCGCTCACTCCCTAAAGCACAGCAGGGCTTAAACGGAGCCGAGGATGCGACACAACTGCTAGGTTCTGATAACGCTGATTATACTCAGTTGGCACTGTCAACTACCGATTTCGATTTCTGTATCGCTGCAGAATTCTGCGCTGCTAAATCTCCGTTAACACCATCTCAAGTTGAAATCTGGTCCAGTTCTTACCTCCAGAACCCTTCCACTGATGTATCTGCTGCAGGTCTCACATTTCACACCATACTGAGCGTGGTAATCTGCCTCACAGTATGGCACTCCATCCCTGCAATATAGAGAATCAAAAAAACAACAACTGTATGTTCTTTTGAATGTCTTTTCTGAGTGAGACAGGACAATCAAATGCTTTGAAATGCTGTCCTTTTTCTCTTTACACACTCACTTGCTGATGTACTCTCCGGTGAGGACCATGTTGCAGGTCCGACATCTGAAGCAACTGACGTGCCACTGTTTCTCCAACGCCAGGAGAGATTGACCCTGCTTGATCTCGTCTCCACACCCGGCACAGTCTGGAGAAGAATAGTGTGCCAGGGTAAAAAAAAACAAAGAAGAATGGCAAAAGAAATAGGAAGAGGGAAGGACACAGACAGAGAAAAGAGGAAAAGACATGGAATGTAAAAGTGAGCCAAGGGTGTTATTGTACATGTTTAAACACTTGTGCTCCTGCAGTACAGTTTTTTGCCCCTGTGACACAGCCACCTCCTTAATCAATAGGCGTACTAATGAGGGATATTGCGGAGCTGTGAGGCTTGTTCTTTCAACTGTAAGCACTGTTAACCATGATTGAATGCAGACAAGATGCAAGTATCACTGAAATAGCCTCAGGGCTAAAACAGTTGCATAAATCCCCCCTCACATGAGACATGTATGAATCTCCCTCTGTCTATTTCTCTCTCTCACACACAAGCATGCATTCCACTTCCAGTAAGACGCCCCAGCAAGCATTATTGACCATCACTAACAGTGCAAGAAAGAAGCGGGACAGCCAAGAGGCTGCAAATGATACATGGCTACAGAGTCGAAATGCTGAAAAAAGGTCAATGCTCCATTTGTTTCCATTTGGAAGGCGTTTGGCTTAGCTTAACCTTTTCTGACCCGGTCCACTGCCCCTGAGAGAAGCCTGGCGTCACAAGGGACCACTCCACTCTGCCCTGTCAGCCAAGACAAACTGTGTTTTGCAGTAAAAAAAAACTGCAGTGTATTGAGTCATTTCTGCAGAGTGGGTTTCTGCAGTCCAGATAAATCTTAACTGTCATTAGGTCGTGATTGTGCTGAGTCTGTAGTGCCAGGATTTTAGCCCCAGACTGTAACTGTGCACAGCTGATTTTCTTCTGAGTCATGATACATTTCCTATTTTAGCCAACAAATGAAATCAGTACTAGATCATGTAAAAATGAAAGAAATCGTTAGGCATGGTTACATAAAGTGAAAGAAAGCAGCTTCTGTTCTGCATTTCTGGTCACACCCAGTTTGTATCAGTGCAACAGCAGCAGCCTCCTGCTTTCTGGGAAAAAGTGTTTTTTTTAAAGTAATAGTTTGACATTTTGGGAAATAACCCTCGAGTAGATGAGAGTTAGATGAGAAGATCGATTCCACTCTCATATCTGTCCATTCAGTACGAAGCTACCTATAGCAGACAGTTAGCTTAGCATAAAGACTGGAAATAGGGAGAAACATCTGACTCTGTCTGAAGGTAAAAAAAATCCACCCAACAGCACTTAACAGCTCAATAATTAACACATTATATCTTGTTTGGAAGATCTTATTTTCAGATAGAGCTAGCAACTGTGCTAAGCTAGCACAAAAGACAAAGAAGTATTAAGACAGGCAACTAACACCTGATGATTAAGGTTACACAAATTCTCAGGGTAAGGGTTTAGTCACTGATGCATAAATAAGGGAATGCCCATGTCATTTAATGCCTGTTCCTAGCCTTTCCCCCTAAAAAAATCATTTTGCACAGGCTAAAAGCATTCTTACCACTTTTGCACACAGAGCATGAACTTGCATTCTTAAATATCAAAATAAAGAGGAACAGTCTGTAAAAGCCAGTGCGTTACATTTAGTGTCTGCACTCTGTGTCCCGTCTCAGAGACTGCCTCCTCATAAGACAGTGATGAACATGTAACTGGGGAGCCATTTGGATTTTATTCTCCTGAATGGAGCGATCTGGGGAGGACAGTTATTCACTGCCTCTCCACCATCTGTTATTACTGCACAGCTAGCGAGCAGCAGCCTGCTGTCTGTACGCCACACTTAACAAATGATTCACTATCAATCCCTATCGCTCTGTTGTGGGATCATAATTTGTCATTTTCCTGCTTTATATTGAAAAAGTGAGGGCTACGTTCACTCTTCCCAGATAATGTATACCTGTGTAATAATACACAGGAAATTCAGCTAATTTCTTTATGCAAACAATTACATAGTACATGTGTGAAAGATTTATGTACCTATGCAGATGGACAGTGAATACATAAATTCCTCTATGCCCTGCTTGTTGACAGTAATAAATGAATTATGTGTCTGTTTGTGTTGCATAATTCTCAGCTGGCAGATCAGCACGACAGGTCAGACCACTGATTTGACAGACACTTGATTAGCTAAATGAGCTAAATGGGCCTCATGGACACATCGCATTAGACTCGGCGTACTCCAGCACCTGGTGGCCCTAAGCAGAACGGACAGAGCGAGGCAGACGCTGGACTTACGGCTGGGTCCGTGGATCTTGATCGGCTCATTTGGCTTGACGAGTGTGTGTGAGCACTGCTGGCACACGCAGTCCTTTCCGCTGAACGTCACTCTGTCTCCGATGGGGAAGGGTTTACTGAGGTTGGGGTGGGGGCGGAAGGGAGGTAGAGAGTGGGAGAGAATTAGAAAACAAGCACACAATAGGAAAGAAAATGCCTGCAGTGATTGTGTGTGTATACATTACTTCCAAGTGTACACATGGGAATAACAAATGGGTGCTGGCAGAAACATGATTGGGTAAAAGACAGGCCATAATCCTGCTGACACAAGCTTAATACAGTATGACATCCTCTATGAACCTGAAAACACATTTCCAAACAGTTGAGGCGGCGAGTTAAAAAGTCGTTGATTGTTGCAGGAGCACCTGGCTGCTCTGTGATTAAAGAGATGTGACGCTGCCACAGGCTTCCAAAAGGAGAACTGGCTCTCTCAGAGAGAATGAAAACTTATTAGGGAGACTGCGTGGAGTGCATACTGATCTTAACAGCCTCTTTCTCTCTTTGCCTGTCCGCCCAAATCGCTCTGCCGAGCTCACTCCCTACACAGCTGGTGCCACCAGGTCACTGATTTCTTCACCGCCTTCAAAGCTAAACTAAGATGAAGAAGAGTAACTATACACGCATGTAGACAAGCAGAATTACATGACAGCAAAACGGCACCTATTAAATTAAATTTACCATATCATGATGCTCTTTTTGTCTCTTTTTCCTCTTATATAGAATTTTCGCACAGATTTATGACTGGGGAGGTTGCGTGAATGAATGGGGATCTAAAAGGCTTAGGAAAGGCTGTTTAAAAGACATAGACAGCAGTAATCCTTTTACTCACCCGCCGAGGCCTGGAGCCCAAGCCAAGACTCAGAGGGAGGCTAGAGTCTCCAGCACAGCTCACAGTCAGCACACAAGAGTGCAGTACATCCATGTTAGAGATGTACAGAGGCACGCGCGAATAAAAGCTTGTGTATACACGCAGCTGCGGAGGTTGTGAGTCCAAGAAATCTTGTTTGTAGGAAGCTAGGAGTATTTTACAACTGTTTCTGTCTAAATATGTGTGTGTGTGGAGGGAAACTGTGTCCGCTTCCAGACATGACAGGTTAAATCTTTCACATGTATAAGTGCCTGACCATAGCTACCCGGATAATAGTCCAACTTAAGCACAGGAAATTCAGTGATAGTGCACAGAAGAGTGTGTTTGACCTTGTCTTTACCTGTGCGTTGCTCTCCCTCCCTCAAGACATGCTTGCCTTGTCAGCCTTTCTCAGCACTTTAAAAATTTACTCTGTTTACATATTTAATGCATGTTTCTTTTCCCCATTTAAAAAAAAAAACTGGCCACAGAAGTAAAGCTATTTCTGGCTTCGACGACACACCCTCTAGTTTCGATCACCGACACTTGTTTAAAAACACCAGCACAGAAAAGTGAAACTTGCAGTCCACCTTCATTAGAGCTGATAACAAAGAGAAAGGGGGACGATGATGAAGACATAAAGGAAGACGATGTGATGCGGATGATGATTTAGAGCGGGATGATGGTAATGATGAGGATGAGGAGGAGGAGGGTGGTGTGGCGAAGACAGACAGGATGGGAGGATGGGGAAAACAGAGGAGGTATAAGACAGGACTGTGAGCAATGTGACAGAGGGCAGACGGGGCAGGAAAGAAGAGATACACCCCTTGGCTTCACGCTGTCTCTTTGAGTTAACTATACATACAATGACAAACACACACACACACACACACACACACAGACACAGACTTCCCTGTCACTGCCAGGACTGCTCCACTGACTGTCTCCGGCCAGTTGGTGTCAGTTCCATTTTTTTGCCTGTGGCTACTGGGCATGACCGCATGTTTATCAACCAATGTCAAGCAGCTACACGACAACAGACAAACACTACCCTCCTGGAGGGAGGTGGGGAAAGATCGCCCTTATATAAACCCTATAATGCATCAAAACAGACGGTCAGGGAGGAAGAGCAAAATGAGACGGGCATTTCCTTGAATGCAGCCGTGTATAGGCAAAACAAATAAACAGAAAGGAACATGAAAGAGGAGACAGAGCGACAAGTAGAGTGAAATGGTGAAATAAAAAGACGGAAAGGAGCCAACGGGGATGCTGACTCTTCGTTCGTTCAGAAGGTGCTTAACATGAACACTGATGGAGGTCAGAGGAGAGATGGCCTACTTTTACTAAATCTAACAGCATGAAACACCAGGTCAGCTCTCTTTTTGGAATCGTGTCTCGACTAAGCAAGATGACAGACTGCTGGAGCATTTATTGACATTCAGGAGGTGAGATAAGACTGAATCATGAGCTGATTGGCATTTTAAAAACCCTACTATGAAGAAATGAGTCACCTTTGTATTTCTCATTTTGAAAGATGCAACTTGCGTAGCATCATCTGAGGAAGGATTGCATGGTCATGGGGCAGAAAACAGTGACTCATGGCAGACAGGCATACATTTCTTAGTCAGTAACAGCCTGCTTTCTTTATGGATAAAATAACACGACTTGATATTTGTTTTAGGCTAATCCTGAATTTTTAAGCTGCTCCAATAAACATTTTTATGTTAATAGTGGATTAAATTACTGTGCATAAAGGTGCCTGTCATGACAAACTCACAGATAATTATCACCCAACTGCAATTCCTCTCAGCTCAGTGGTGCTATTTAGCATTTTTCAGTTGATTGTTGTGATTTACGGCCCATTTCCCTGCTGATTCAAAGCTGCTCTCATGAACCTTATTTCAGCAGACAGCTGTTTTCAGCCAAACTGTCTAACAACCCCATGGTACGCCAACTGCCCAGCTCCAAACAGCAACAGACGGACATAGTTATAGGCTAGCAGGTGAACATAGGCGCAGTTTCACACAACATATGTCAGACAGTTTTATTATATCATAATTTGTATTTGGGCATGGGGAGGGTATCAAGTCAGTTCGAATCAAAAGGCTCAAGTCAAAGTGAAGTCACAAGTCATTGGTGTTAAAGTCAAAGTTTAGTTGCAAGGATGTTTTGATTTCGTCCAGTCGAATCTAAAGTCATCCATTTGTGACTCACACAACTTGACTGTGGCTCGAGTCAAACGGGGGTTTCACGCCTACCTCGTTTGGTCTGGACTTTCGAACTTCTCCTCACTAGCCTTTAGTAGGCCTATAGTTGGTGCTGCATGTAGTAATACCATAATAAAAACAATATAGTGGCAAATATGCATATGTTCATTTTTTCTTCATTTATTCTTGTCAAAGCTCCCTGCTGAACTGTTTAATAAACCAATAAATGTCAAGTACAGGGAGACGCAACTCAGATAGATGACGACGACAGGACGCAGGTCTGTCATGTAAAGTCCTTTTTCCGAATGTATCAAAACATGAATTGGAGACCAAAACAAAGCTTAAAGTAAGAAACACTACTCCAAATCAATAATGCTGATGCATTATAGCCCAATCATATTTATTAATGTAATTATAATAATTATTCATAAATTTATAATGTGTGTGTGTGTACCTGCAGAGACTGCAGACAAAGCACTTGGGGTGATACGTGCGTCCCAGAGCGGAGACCACCTCTCCTGTGATGAAGCTGTCACAGCGGTCGCAGCGTGTGCCGTACAGACGCTGATAGTCTGCCGTGCAGATGTACTCGCCCTTCTTCTGGAAGAAGCCAGATCGTGCCAGATCACAGTTGCACACTGTGGAGAGAACAAGTAAGAAGAAAAGGAGAAATCCGGACAGTCAAATACTAAAACATATGGAATTACCTGTAGATGTGGATACTAGTATTAATAGTGCTATTTTTTGGCTTCCCAAAAAAAGGGTTTGCATTTTCTGTAATGGGTTCTTAAAAATGAAAAGAAATTACATAACACTCAGCAGTATTAAGTATTTTACAAGTCCTATTTTCAGTTTTTCCATATTTTGTTTAATTAGACATGTGTTTGCAGTTAGTGTGAGCACCCTCCTTTGTACCTGTTTTGGTGTGCATGTGTGCTTGTTTGTGCTGCGTGTGTATGTTTGTCTTCACACATGACTGCTAGGGATGTTATTCAGTTCCAGACAGTGGTGAGCCAATTTACTCTGATGGGAATATAATGATATAATCAGTAGAAAAGTCATTTTGTGCTAAACAATGTGAAGAAGGAGACAAAACAACGGACCGCAAAGTTCCCAGCGTCATACGAAAACCGACTCATTAAATACCAATGGGGAAGACAATGAAACCATTTGCTGTGTATGCACAAGGTGAGTGCTCGGTTTTTGTACACATCTGTGTCTCTTTACTGTGTATCCTAAGCAGAGAATATGTGCTGCAGCACTTTGCCATGTAACTGAGAGTGAATTCCAGTGGGTGTAACAATATAGCCAATAGCCGTTTTCACAGATCAGTGGCCAGTGTGGTTGCAGGTCTCTACTAGTCTATGAGGTTTACCACCGGGAAGGGTCGACAGTTATTGTAATCACTGGCTGGAAAAAAATGCCGTGACCTGACACACATGGTGCTGATGAGGGTCACATGTGCTGTAAAATGAATCCCAAGATTTTGCACATGTACATGAAAAAAAGACATCTTTTTAAAAAAATATATTGAGCCAGTGAGAATTTCTTGAAATTAGCATCAAGAGAACGTAAACCTTCACCACTAGTGACCTTTATACAATTTTATTTAACACAACTACTACTGGAGCTATCTAGGAGATTCTCAGGAGCCATCACACCTCAATCCATAATTGCTCACCTAACCCATCTCCTCTTCTTCGCTCTCATATTGTGCACCCCATTCCTTTTTCTAGCTGGTTTCCTCATCTCCTCCTTCCTCTATGTAGGGTTATGAGGGAGATTTGTCATGCCTGGGTGCTAAGGTGGATTCCCCACATAAGCTTCCCCACAACGCAGTAGCAAGCCAAAGCAGCACAGCAAGTCCAAGCCTCGCACACAGCCTTTTTGTGTCATCAATAAATCATTTAAACACATCTGTTGATGGTGTGGTCTTTGCTAATGAACCATCATCTAATAGCTCAGCTGTTAATGATATACGTGCACCAATCAACCATTTCTCAATCAACAGAATATGGGGGTGAGGGTTGGCTTTTCATAAAAATATCCAGCAGCTGGTTAGCTTAGCTTTACATAAAGACTGGGGACACAGCTAGTGTGGCTCTGTCAAATTGTAACCAAATCTGCCTTAAACCACAAATTGTAGGAATTAAAACACATAACAAGGCCAGGCGTTTCCCCTTGTTTCTATCCAAAGGTAAAAAATTCACCTATAAGCCCTTCTAAAACTCACTACTTAAAATTAGCACTGTATCTTTGGTTTTCTTAGAGATGGAAGAGCAAAAGTGTCCCAACACTCAGATTCTGATCACCTGATAGGCTTGCAGCTCAGGTGAAACAGAAGGCCATGGATTGGCTAGATTAAGATCAGATGCTTTAAAGGTTCTATATGTAGTTTTTCTACTAAAATGAATCCTTTTTTATTACCTGTGTGCGAAGGGGTTGTAATCTGACATTAAAATGATCCACCTGCCGGATTTGGCTATTAACCCTGAAGGCAGGTATTCCTATTCCTATTCGAAGGCTCCGGGTCGGATTTTCCGCGAAATGTGACTGACACGTGCGTGCGCGCCCCGAGCCTCTCGCTGTGTCCAAAGCAGAGAGCCCTGACTTTGCACTCAGCAGCAACGACACTGAAACTTACGACATGGAGTCTGCTAACACTAAGAAAGACCTGCTCCCAGCATAACACAGACTCCAACATAAACTCCACATGAGGATAAAAAACAAAGTTTTATCTGCTGAAGCTCGTCGGGTCAAATGTGAATCGGATAGATTTTGGACGAAAACACGGAACAACATCGGCAGGGCTTTTGAATCACAGAGAAACCTCTGCTTTGTTTTAGGTATAAAAACAGACCCGGAGTTGGCTTTCATCCTATTGGATAGCTAAGCTAACATTACTACAAAGCAT
>JAPMOB010247738.1:0-10694 GCA_029875015.1 Lepomis gibbosus
CCCATCCCTGCCACAGCAGGGAACAGAAGTTCTGCTGCCTCACCACCAGACTGTAGAGCAGTTTTTCCCCCAAGCTATCAGACTTTTAAACTCAAATTCATCCTCAGCTACTACACTGAATATAGTTTACCATTTTTTAAAATTGCTTTATTAGTACTGTATATTGTCTGCTATGTAGCAGAACTCAGTTTCACTCTGTAACCTGTTGTGACAAATAAATCAACCTTTACCGTACCTCGTCTATTCATGGATATTAAACAAAACAATATAAGACACTACAGTGGAAACCGTGTGTAGTGATCAGGGTTATAGGTTAGGCAATAGCCTGATTATAATTTGAACTACAGTAAGATATATTTTCTATACAGTACTGTATTACTATATAGTGTGTTTGAATTATACACAGATATGTCAATTTGTACAGTCAATTAAAAACATTTGAAACAGCTGTCCTGTGTTTTGAAACAGTCAATAAAATTCAGTAAATAACTGAGGTGTCCATTTTATTACTTTGTATTTATGTAATATAAATATACAAATGTCAATTAGATGGTAATCTGCATTAGAAAAAAAGAAAAAGAAATGGGTTATAGTGATCAATTTGAGCCAGACAGAAATGATCAAATCAATATAAAAGGTTTCCACTGTATAAAAAAAAACAAAACACTTAAAGGACTCAATACAAAATACATAAAAAATTAGTCAAGCTGTGATGCCAGATATATTTTCTTAATATGCTTTTCAGTCGTCTGTCATATGTCTAAACTAAACTAAACTGGACTAAGCTTTGCTAACTGTAACACAACATAACCATCTTCAGGCAAAATGAAGCTCATGACTAGACTTATTTCAAATACTCTGGAGGACCCAGCTCTGTTGCAAAGATAAGGATTAGCTCCTTTGAGCAAAGAACATTTGACGTCTGGTGATGCAGAGAAGGCTAACATAAGACATAACTAAGATCACCACATAAATAAGTTAGCTTAAGTCATTAAGACTTAAAAGAAAGGTCAGGTCACACAGCTGACTACTGCCTACATTTCTTACCTGGCAAAGCTGGTGGGGTAAGAGGGAGAGCTTAAGAAAGCATCACTGGGCCTGTGCATCGCCAAGTTGTCCCCAACACCTGGGCCTCTGTTCCAGGGCCCACTAATGGTCGTTAATGGGAGATACAGGCTGGACACTGGCTTCTGATCCTTATGCTGCTGAGCTTCATTGCTGCTGGGGTTGACTCCAAAGTGGAAGCTTTGTCCTCCTGAAGTGCTGACCCCACAGATGGAGATGGGGTTAGAGTTGGACATGTCTGTGGAGGACGTGTCACTCATTTGGCAATAACTCTGGGCTGCAGACATCTTCTCTTGTTTGATCACACCTTGGGTGCAAAGCTGAATGAAGCCAGCATCTTTTTCTTTCTTCACCAATGCAGACAAAGTGGTTGTAGGGGTTAAGGAGGTAGATGTGGATATGCTAGAGATGGACTGATCTGGACTGCCATTGAGAGCGACAGAGACTGCTGCGCTACGGTTTATGTCCTCAACCACAGAGGCCTTTAGGTCCTTTTCTGAGCTAACATCCCCAAGCATTGAATCGTCTGCCAGAGAAGACAGGAAGGCATCATCCCCTACATAGAAATCTGAGGGGGACCCAGTCAGCTCGAAGTCTTGGAGCAGGTCAAGAGTGTTGTCACTAAACAATTTCTGGTTCACGTCCACATCTTTCTCAATGTGCTCAAAGGCGTGATCAAGGTCAATGGGTTCCTGGTCTCCCTTTTCCATGGAGAAATCATCTGTTCTCATGGGAAAGAAGTTGGGATCTGATCCTCCAATAAGTGAATCCATGGAGGACTGAGTAATGTCTGCTATACTGGCCTCCAGCTGGGCCAAATTGTCCCTCAAGGTTTGACGCTCAAATGTAGCGGAAGCTTGTGTCTGGAGTAACTGCTGCTGAAGCCTCTGATCTTTGGTCAGGCCCCTGGGTTCTGGGTCTTCCAACAAGGGGCCTACAATGGCAGTGAGAGAGGTGGAGGTGAGCTCCTCTGGAAGGGGGCTGTTGCTGAGTCCGTTAACAGGCACCTGCCCTGGCTGCATCAATGAGTTGGATGGAAGAACGACAGAGGTGGCGGAGGTGATGGACATGGCACTGTGAGGAGCCACTTTCAGCAGACCTCCCTCCTCTGGGCTTTCAGTGTAGACCAGTTTGCTTAAATGGCCATCTCTTATGTATGTTATCTTCTTCACTCCGCCTTTATCCATCTTTTTATTGGAGGGGGAAACAGACAGAGAGTTATCAGGAGTAAGTAACGTTAGAGTGCACTGCAGCCACATTAAAACATACTACAGGGCGATTGTCAGACGTCCTTTAAAGCCAGTGCCGCTACACTGCACAGTAATTTAACATGGTTTCACTTTGTGCACATGTAGAGGACAACTAACGAACCTTAGATTAATAACGTTACACGACTAGGGAAAGTTGCTATACATGCACCCCTGCGCGCCCTTGATGGCTAACGAAGCTAAAGAAAGCTAATGCAGTTAGTTATTTAATTAGCAAAATGTTCACACGAGCGCATAAAAAAACGTGTCCGTGTTATATAGACTGTACGTAAAGCAAACAGACATAGCACAGCTTCAACCACAAATGACAAACAGAGAGCCGTAAACTTTACTCAAGTCTAACACATATGCTAATGTTGGCTTATTGCTAACTGTTAGCATGCTATGTAGCTACGTGCCCACATTTCGGTCGAATGTCGCTGACAGCACCGTTAGCATGCTAGTCAACATAGCCCCTAATATAATGGCAGATTTTGGGGTAAATGTGCTACGGCACTGTTTGTCTTCAGCTAATACATAAAAAGCCAGACCTGAACAAAAGCTTATATTTACCCTTGAAACGCCTGATTGTTGTTAAGTGTCCACAGGTCGTCTGTCAACATTGTTTTGGTTGAAAGTGGCAGTCCACACGCAACACTGACTCAATGTTTGTTAACGCTAACTTAACGTTACTCCTCACGCGTCGTATGCTAAGTTATCTACATGGCTTGATAAAAACGACAAAAACACACCGAGCTGGGTGTTAATGAATTTTGCCCCTTCTACTTCGACCCAGCCGTACACTGTCACGCAAACTGCGTTGAACTGGCTGAGCTACGGTGATTCGCAGCTAGCCATTAGGAAAGTAGGCGCTAACCTTTCAAGAAAAACATACAAAATGGAGAACTCAGCAAGCCAGGCCCATGGCAGAACTGTTTACGACATGCAGCGCCACCTGCTGGCCGCGCCCGGTAACTGCAGCCTGTTCTGTTCTAGAGTTAAAGCTAAAGACAACGACAAAAAAAGACAGCTAAAAGTAAAGAGTTGATACTGTTTCTATTATTTAGATTCCTTAATATCTTGATTCGAAAGTGAGCAATTTTAAGAGTTTCCCTTCAGGGATCAATACAATATTTCTGATTTATGTGCTCGCAAATGGGTGAAAAGTTTATATAGCCTACATAAATATATAATGCATTAATGACCAACATACAATGTCTATATACAAATAATCTCTTCAAATAAAATCTGAAGACAATTTATTAACCAAATACTAACCAATAAATTATGGTATGATACATATTCACATTTTATTGGCAAAATGACCATGTATTTAAATGCAATTTAGTAATGCTATTTTAGCACATGAACACATGGTGAGGATCAAAAAGTTAGCATTATTCTTACATATCGATTGTTCAGCTGCTGGTGTGGGGGCTCTACTGGCTTGCAGCTGTTAATGGATCTTCTGACAGGCAGACAGACAGCTGAGGCAGAGGACAGCAAGAGACGATTATGAATGGATATTGTAGTCATCCAAAATGCACTGATAACTGACTGAAATGTAATAAAGAAATAGCCTATAGCTATATAGCTGCCATGTTAAAAAGGCTTATAAATTATGATTAAATCACAAGATTACTGTTCAAATCTGATGCAACTAGTTGTTGGGTGCAATATAATATGGATGCAAGAAAATTGTAGCTCACACTTCGATCTAATGTTTATGTAGAACTTTTGTCTTTTTATCCTACAGTAAACAGAAGCATCTTGCTCCTTGCTACACTGGCCTGTAGCCTGCCAAGTCTCAGTCAGGATCCGAGACAATGGCAGTTGGTGTAAATAACATACAATCTGTGCAGTGCAATGTTTAACACTAATGTTCACTTACGCAGCAGTTACGTCTAATATAAATGCTTGCCAGTTATATTTAATAAAATGAATAACTAATGTTCTGAGACTACAATTTCCCTACTTACATACAGCCTCTAGAGGCTCAAAAGGACACTAATTGAAATGGCTGCATCAGTAAACAATAAACCCCTATTGGATGACTATTATTCGGTGAGCGTAACGGGTGAATATTTAACCTTCCTGTTGGAAGGAAACTATCTATATGTGTATTTTCAAAGATATAAAGCATCATGTAATACCGCAAAATACATTTTGTTTCTCAAGACATGCCAGTACACACTTCTGCCTCTTTCATCTGGAAATATGAGTGGCAGGAAAGTGCCTGGGAGAAGAGTGAATATGGTAAGGCAGGCTATTACTGCGTACATAGGGATAATAACTCTAGTCTGCAAAGAGGTTTGGGCCTGTATTATTTGTTGCTTTCAGGGCAGTACAACAGTACATTTAATATTTTCTAGGACAGCAAATTCTCTAGCTTGTTTGTAAAATTTAAAAATGAACGTTTCATTATAAATCATGTCTACGTTTGGAAATTAGAATTTTCAAACAATTTCTCATTTGACACGCAACACAACCTAACCTGCCTTAAATTTGTTAATTTCTTAATATTTTTTCCCGGGTCACACTGCAGATTATAATAGAAAAAAGCTTTCAATACCCACATTTATCAATTTAATGTTACAGCACAGTTGTCCGCACTCCACACTTAGCTGGGACCCATATTGTGTTACATTATTCATGCTGAAGTGGCATGATATTCAACCCCTTCCAAAAGACAGAATCTAACCTGGGAGTAGTGCACGAACAGGAAATAAAGTGAAGACAGGAGGTAGGGAAATTGGCTCTAATGGGAGGATGAGTGAGATGAATAAGAAACAGGGTTTATAGCACATATGGGAAGAGAATCATCCCTAAGCAGAAGGGCAGGGAATGAAACTCCAAGTCATACAATTCCAACACACACACACACACACACACACACACACAATACATATGAACATACCCTCATAGAATAATCTAGATTATCACTAGGTTTTTTTCTATAGTGGTGTTTGCTCCACCATTAAGATCACACAATCCACAAAATTATGTATATTGCAAGCAGAGAAACCTCACATCACTGAAAAAGTGGTTTGCTCACTGTAGCTCTAAATCCCCACTGTTTGAATCCCACTCAGTCCCCTGTGGCTGCTTAGCAACCCCTCTCCAGCACAATATACTCTGAATTAACAGGGTAAAGCGTGACCGCTGCCTTCTCAAAACCACGAGTCAAGGGTGCTCTCCCTCATCAACGCCTTCTCTCAGCACTGCAGCAATAAAAGCCTCTGGTTTATTGCAACGTGGCTTCAAAACACACACACAAAAAAAGCAAACAGCTGAAAAGCAAACATGAAATACAAAACAGTCCAAAACCCAGATCTGTGTCATTGCTGCTGGTGGCTCCATGTGATGTGGACAGTGGTGATAATGGACTTAATACTTAATATATAAACAAATAGCTCCATAAGTATAAAAATCTATCACCTTCACTCTCCCAGATTTACATTATATACACCTTTAAATGCATATTTTTTTAGGTCACATCCACATATATCCTTTGTTGTATACCTTACATACAACACTAGCTTGTGACCTATATATAACTGCATATATGGATGATAACTTGCGTTGTCAAGCCTTAAATTCAGCCTTGCATCTCACTTCCTCCAAACTGGATTTTCCGCCCTACACTACTTGGCTTCACTGTGGAGTATACTGATGGCTCTATGACAAATTCACTGAGCAGGCCCTGAGCAATAACACACAAGTCCCAAACCCCTGTCCTCCTTCTACTATAATCCAGAATAAAATGACTCAGTAATGTGGGTTCATCTTCCTGAGTCTCTTCTACACAAAATAGTTGGGAAAACCGGGGAACATGCACTTTGTGTGTGTGTGTGGGGGGGGGGTGATACCAAAATGGAGCTCATATCGATGCATTATGTCCACACGTTTGTGTAAAATTTAGAGTTAGAGTTCAATGTATTGTTATATTTATACGTATACTATATTAGCTTATTTGAGAGCAGATGTAGGACCCAGTCCCTGGTGCTGAATGTAGAACTTCCTAGGTCAAATCGATGAGGAAGGGATCAATTTTAAGATTAAGTCACAGTGTTCTGGGTGAAAGAAGTGATTCTGTGGCCTGCAGGTTCCATCAGATGGGGCAGAGTTCAACTGTCATTTTGATTTAAGCTCATTTCATTTAAGTTTTGAGCCATTATGGGCAGTTGGGTGGAAAAATGAGTCAAATAGTAGTTTCACCAGCTCTATTCACTCGCTGTCACTGCCGATGAGCAAGACACATGCATGGGGCCTAACCCCTCACCCGTCTCTCAGGATAAGCGCGTCAGCTAAAAGCGTTAAATGTAAATGCGAAAGCCTCAGTGAAGACTCAGAAGAAGGGATTAAAATCCGCAACGCTGGATGTTAAAACTGTATTAGACCTGAATCCTCTCCGCCAGCTGCACGTCGCCCGTGGCTATATCCGAATTTCATGAAAAACTGCACAGATGGATCCACATCAGACAGCGTTATGTCGATCGTCTGCAAATGTCATTTTCCTTTAAGATGATGTAAGACATTACTTCATGGGACGAGTTTTTTCTCTCTCTCTCGTCCACAGCTTGGAGCAACATTATCTTAAACCTTCTGCCTGGCCAAACGCTTCCGCACTCAGCAGTTTGGAGATGAGTGCGCACGGGAGTCCCGCTTCCATCCTCCCCTCTGTGAGCATCTTTTCAGCATCCCAGTTGTCAGGAGGGAGGGTTAGTAGCAGAATGATGGGATACACGCGCATTCTTCAATTTATCTTTGGACTGAACTAGAAGCCAGAAGCTAAACGGTGAACCTTTCCACAAAAAACTTGAGCCAATTTTTTTTTACTTTTTTTGTTGCTGGGAAATTTCAGAGTGAAGTGAGGATTATATTTCTTTGAAGTTACAGCAATGACCCAACGCAGTAGATGCGTGTAACATGATGCGCTCACTGGTTACGAAAATCGATTCTGTTAAAAAAAAAGAAGGATGCACCGTGGGCAGGCACATTTACGCATGGGGTTAAGTGATCAACTGTACCTTGGGGTTGTTTGAGACTGGATGCAAGGACTGCAGCGTGAATCAAGACTATGCTTTGGGTCTGAGTGCACCAACACAATGCATCTACATCCCACACCCTGAACTTCTGGGACGCTTGCGCTCCGAGATCGAGACTCAGATTTCGTGCAAGATCTGGAAAAAATGGCACTGAGCGAAAACTGCAAAACGCAACCTACAAAAGAGCAAGGCTCAGTGCAAAACCCTCCATCGGACGTTATTGAGCTAAACGTGGGTGGACAGGTGTATTACACTCGCCATGCCACCATGACAAGCTTTCCAAATTCTTTACTTGGGAAGCTGTTCTCTAACAAGAAGGGGTCTTCAAATGACTTGTCCCGAGACCTTAGAGGGCGTTATTTTATTGACAGAGATGGCTTTCTGTTTCGGTATGTATTGGATTACCTTAGAGACAAGCAAGTTGTCCTGCCTGACCACTTCCCCGAGAGGGGAAGGTTGAAAAGGGAGGCAGAATACTTCCAGCTGCCAGAACTGGCCAAACTTTTGTCATCCGATGATTCAAAGCTAGTTCCAGACGATTTGTACTACAGCGATTTCGATGATTCGTCGCTGGGCAGCGACCAGATGTTTTACCCCTCTTTCTCCTTGGACAGGAGGTATGGCTACATCACGGTCGCTTTCAAAGGCGTTTGCGCCGGGGCAGGCAGACCAAGTCAAACTGATGCCAAGGCGAAAAAGTTACCGAGGATCTTCATTAGCAGTAGGATTGGCTTGGCGAAAGAGGTGTTTGGAGACGCCCTGAATGAGAACAGGGACTCGGACAGACCACCGGATCGTTACACCTGCAGGTTTTACCTCAAGTTCAAGCACCTGGAGAGAGCTTTTGACATGCTGTCAGAGAGTGGTTTTCACATTGTGGCCTGCAATTCGTCCCTGACCGCGTCCTCCATCGGTCATTACGCGGATGACAGGGTCTGGTCCAATTACGCACAGTACATCTTCTACCGTGAGTGAAGATTTATTCCTACTCTTTCAGAAATAATGTGAGATAAACGGATGGCTTTGCCATACAGGAGTAATTAGGATGCAAATAACAGCCAATTTAAATACAAACAGCACCCAAAGTAAACTAAAATGAAAACGACAAGCGCCCCTCCTCCCTCCAGCACATCTAGGTTATATCAGTGAGGTATCACATGACACCTATGAGAG
Organism: Lepomis gibbosus; assembly: GCA_029875015.1. Lineage (NCBI taxonomy): Eukaryota > Metazoa > Chordata > Actinopteri > Centrarchiformes > Centrarchidae > Lepomis > Lepomis gibbosus. Next base: position 8,534 of record JAPMOB010247738.1, read on the forward strand.
AGGCTTTTTTCTTATTGAATTGTATAAAAAGTTGGTACAAATAGAATTCCATAAGAAACCCAATGTAATTAGTTTCTAATGGTTTAGATTTAGAGGTGATCAGCAGAAGTTGGTGTGTGTTAGCTCACACCACCAGGAGGCATGGTCGGGTTACATCACATGCTTCTTGAATCTTTGCATCCCTTGCGATGGCTGACTTGAAACTTCTCTTTTGGGTCCGAGATATGAGGCAAACTAGCCCACGGGCCACAGTGGAGTTGAGTCACAGTGCTGCTCTGCTTCAAGTACACATGCGTCATGCGTAAACAGGGGCTATCGCTCAGATTTTGAAGGGTTATGAATAATATAGCACAAGTAGGCAGCAACGTTTCACATAAATGCTGCTGCATTCTCTGGAACCAGTTTTGCTTTTCACTTGAAGACAAAGTTTGCTCGTCAGCAAATAACTTAATTAGCTGCAAATATGGTTCATTCCACTCTTTGCAGAGGGAGGAGCTGGACCATATGGCCGATTAAAAAGTACTTTGTTCATAATCCTGAATGCTCCCCTTTGGAAGAGCAAATGAAACCCCAGTTGGTGGGTCAAGGTTGGAGGTGAAGTGCTTAGGAAGACATATGGTTAGCTAATGATTTACCAATAGTGTTGTTAATAGAGGCTAATTATAACAGAGGGGTCTGCCTTGATCCACATGAACACCCAGCCAGATAGGATTTTCCTGAGTCATTCAACTTTCTGGAGTACAGCATATGGTGTAGGTGTTAACCCCCTTCCCCATTAATAGACTCTGCCCTAGGACAAAGGATAAGATGAGAACGTGGGAAGAGACAGGGGAGAGACTGCAGTAAGTACAGCAGGAAAGGAGATGCAGAGTAAGAAGAGCACAGAGAGCAAAGCAATTAAGGAAGCGAGCCGAATGGGAAGAAGAGGGAGGCGAGCAGATGGATGAGAGAGCGGCTGAGCAGGAGGGACGAGGGAGTAAAAGTTGCATGAGACCTGGCCATGGGGAGAAAGAACTGAGGCAGAAAGAAGGGAGAGGGAGCGAGGAGCAAAAATAGATTAAAGCAAGTATCAGACAGGAAAGTTCACTGAGTCCGAGGGAACGAAGAGGGAACATATTTTTGGTGGTATAGCACGGAAGACGAGGGAGAGACTGGGTTTTCATTAAGAGAGAGACGACAAGGTGACGGTGAGAGGAAGCACGCACATATATACAGCGAGCATTAGGAGACAGAGGCCTAGTCAGGATGATGGATGGACACATCAAAGGCAGACAGGCGTGAGAGCCCTTGCTCTACAGCAGCACAGCGGCCCACATCTACTTTCAAAACTAATACTGTAACCTGATTCTGAATGTGGGACACTGGCTGGCCTAGGGCAGATAGTCCTAACCTAAGAATGCATGTCGACAAGTGCACCTTTAGGGTGGGCATGAAACAGATGTGTTGTTGTTTTCAGCAGAGTATTTCTTTTTAACCCCCCTTACATCCAATCACTGGCTCATATGGAGTGAAATGGGGATGCTGGGTTTGAGTGTAAAAAGAGCAATCCAGCGCAGAGAACAAGTTGAGAGACTTTCTTCCAGCCTGTCAGTTTCTTAGCGTCATCCATGCTGCTCTTCTTGTTAAATGCGTCAGTTGTTTTCTACAGGCTCCACTGACTCTTGAGTATTACTGTGGACTCCAGTTTCCAAAATGCCCACAGTAGATATTCATCATTTTACTGCGTGGTATATTACTTCAACATTCAGGGAACTTGTTCCCTCATAAAGTTAAAACACCCCACTCTCACTTATTGCCATCCACTCCTGTATAGTAGGATTTATGCTGTTGGTTTCTTCGCAGACTAAAACAAATTAATCTTTCAAGAAAAAGGGGACTCTCCTCAGGAGGCCGCAGTGTCTGAGCATTTATCATGAACAAGAGTTTTTGCACCTGATGGCCATGATGAATAATTTGCATTTGACCGGGTGTGACTCGTTCACCCTTTGAATAAACAACTGAGCCAGAGAGAAATATATCAAAACTGATAACCAACACACATTAGAGTGTGAACGGGATGGTCAAAAAAATCCAGAGGATCGGCTGGTTGCAGCATCTTGCATGGTATGGCATTCAATAGATGTAGGTATGGAAGTCCACAAACAGGTGAAACGTTATTCAT
>JAPMOB010247739.1:0-20808 GCA_029875015.1 Lepomis gibbosus
ATGATGCTGTCAGATGTTTCATTGACGTTTCAGGTCAGCCATGACAGTGAGTGCTGCGTTCCAGCCGGGAGAACCCATCACACCACCACCTAAAAAAATGTTTAAATCAACATATAAAACAGAAAAGAATGAATCAGTCTTGTTCTGTGTAAGGAAATCAGAAACAGTTTACTCAGCCATCTAACATCACAAAGTGACATAATTTCTTTCTCATCAGCAACGACGATGAGCCATCCAAAGGTCCAAATTAACTGTGCTCTTTTATCACCAGCCATCATAGCATACATTGTTGTATTTATATTACACTACAAAATACACAACAAACAGCCACATCTGCAATTCAATCTTCAGCTGAGGGTTCAGCATATAAAACAAACCTGGATGACAGCCACTGCCACACATATACAGCCCTTTAATTGGTGAACGATAGTCTGAGAGAGAGGGCAAAGGTCGTGCTAGGTAGAGCTGGTCCAGTGACATTGATCCATGGAAGATATTCTGTAAAGATAAGACCAACATGTTGACTTTTCTTTTTGTTGCTTGATAGAATTATATGATTATGATAAAAGTAGGCCACAACCCTGTATGCAGGATAAGCGGTTGACAATGGATGGATGGATGGATAAAAGTAGGATGCAATTTGTTTAATGAATGCCTCATAAAATACATTTCATTCAGTGAGCTATTGTCACTTCACACAGTTGATGTGAACTTTGATTCTCACTCATGTGTTTTCGTACAACTGCCTGTAACCATTAACTGCTTAAACCACAGGTCTGTCCCTGAGCGAATAGTGAATTACAGAACTCTGCTGAGGACGTAGATTACTTCCTCATCCAGTGAAAAGTTGATTATGTCAAATAAATCAGATGTGTATCAACATTCAAATTGCTGGTTAGTACTGCAGTGTATGCAGTTTACAGTGTGTACCCCTCCAGTCAGCCCAAAGATTCTCTCCAGGTCAGGCGGAGCCAGGATGTCTCTGCCAACCACAGACTTTTTGAATCCAGGGGCGTATTGTTCCACCCAGTCAAATGCTGAAGAGACAGACAAACACATTCTTTATCACTGAAACAGCTTAATCATTATACATTTAAACAGTGTCAAATCACAGTTTATCACTTTTGGAAAAAAAATACTTCCTAAATTTCACCATTCGAGATTTAAAAATGACAGATTATGGCTTCAAAATAAAACAATTTCTAAGTAAATTATTGTTTACAAAAGGTGGATATCTCATTTTGGAATAAAAATTTAACTCTGCCATCATATAATTACTTTTTTTATCAGTTTAAGATCAGATTCATGCAAAGCACGGTAGAACTTGTGTCCCTGATCAATAAATGAAGTAGAAATGCACACTTTTGCCACACTTGGAACTAAAAGATGTGTTGAATAATTGTGTGTTACCAGTGTCTGCGAAGTCTTCTCTGTCCTGGTTTGTCCACTCCCTGCCCTCTATGTGGTAGGGGGTGTATTGGGTGAACAGTGACACCACGTGGCAGCCAGAGGGAGCCAAAGTAGGATCCAACACAGAGGGGATGGTCATCTCTAGCATGGGTCTACAGGAGTGGAGGGACATGATGAGGCAAGATGGACAGCAGTGAAGGATGGGTGACTCGTTTTGGGAGCTAAGCAAACTACTTCAATAATCAAGATTGGATAGGACTGTCGTGCTTTTGAGTAAAGGTTACGTGGTCAGCAGTCTGCAAGCAAACAAAGTTTTTAAACTGATGTACAGACACACAAGACTAAGACTTCATGTTTAGAAGCCTATTCATTCAATGCTAAGTGTTATTTACGAGATAAGTATATATGAACATCCTCACCCAGTCTGTTGGAGAGTTACTGTATGTTGACATAAATGTGTGGATGTGGAGAAATGTGGAGAAAATATCTACTACAAGGCACATAATGTTATGTTTTTAACAATTCTGATACATAGGCTAAATTATAATTTTATAACGAGCACCTAACACTCTCTACAGAAATTAATGTTTTACTAGCTCTTATGTAAGAAAATATGTGCTGGATCATTTATTGAAATGTGAATAAATGTTTACCACCAATAATATCTCTTGCATGTATGGTGAGCTAATCACCGGGATGATTTGATTGCTGGATTGCTTTTGATTGCTTTTATGATGAGTTAAGAGAAAGTGTTATGTGTTCAATTATGTAGGAGTGTGACGATACAATTACGTACCTTGCTGAGGGACGTCCATTCATGGCCTCTTTGTATGCACTCTCCAGTACGTCCACACTTTCACAGTTGAGGTGAATGGAGCACTGATGGTGTGGTCCAGGTCTATCATCTGGTGTGGGAGATGCTAGGAAGTTTGGTAGCTTGTCCACTGCCACTGTGAAAACAGGTCACAGCATAGAAAATGACATGGAATCAGTATTTGCTCTTAGATCATTTATCATTTATCATTTTTGGTACGGCAAAGGCCATGCTTAAGTTTCAGTTTACTAAATGTTTGAATTACAGTTAGAGCTGTCAGTGAAGTGTTTGTGCTTAACACTGCTCAGTTCCTTCACCTTAAGAAGGCTAAGACTGTTACAATAAATTCAACAAAACAGAGTAGACTATCATTACTTCTAAAAAGCAATGCACTGTAAAGGATCAGATAGGAGTAAAGACTTCCTGAGTAATAAAGCCCTACAGCTCAGGCTCTACTGTAATTAACAATCAGGACAAGTTACAAATGGCACCACACAGGAAGCTGAAGAACTCTAAACATCTTATTAGTTGTGTGTGCTTTACACAGTTTTATATTACCCCAAACTTCAAAACTCCTGTTTAGAGTACTAAGAGCTTAGGCACTGACACTGTAATAATATACAGTACTCAATCATGGAGAAGTAATAGCTGATCCCTCCTGATACTTGATGTCTTTTTGTTTGTTTGTGCCTTAATGTCAAGTCTCCATTGTCTTACACCTTAAAACAGATCAATAGTAAGTATGACTAAAGAATGCAGTCTCACCTAAATATCTTGAACATATGGCTAAGAAACAATGCTTCCCCAGAGATAAGACAGTGAGCCCAGTAGCTTACTTTTGAGGCTTACTGTGACACTAAACATTATCATGCTCCAAAAATGGTCTCTCCTCAGGAGTGGTAACATAGTGTATTATTTTAATCAGCACATTTGGAAAGAATTGATAATATCCTACATTAATTGTAGCAGTCAAAACACCACACCAGTTAATGGAACATTTGCATATGATCATGATTTGCATTAGCATGGCAGAAAGAGATTTACCGTTGATCTTGGTAACAGGTGAGGTGTAGTCTGTCTGATCTATGGCTTTGATGAACTCTGGAGGAAGTGCAGCCTACATTGAAAACAGGAAGCCAGAATAAATCATACTGTCTGGTGCCATGGTTACATGTGGTGTTTATTTGTTCTTTATTACCTGTGGCGTGAGGTTCTTGAAGGTAACATATGGGGTTGCATTTGATAAAACAACTTTACTGTGGATCTCTGTGCCATCCTTTAGCACCACTCCCTTGGCAGCACCATCTGAACCAACCATGACTTGTCCTACATCCTGCCAAGGATACACATTGTATATAAATAAAGACCAAAATACAGATGCTGGACTATAATGTCCATTAATACACAATATAAGCTGCATCAAATCAATATAATTAATCAAAACCACATTACCTTTTCAGTGAAAATGTCAACGCCATAGGATCGAGCAGAGCTAGCAATAGCCTGAGACACACCTCCCATGCCTCCCTCCACATAACCCCACGCTCCCTTCTCCTTCTCCAGCTCTCCCATCACATGGTGCAATAGCACATACCTTCAAGGCAAGAGGTCAGTGTTAAATTCAATGCAGTTAAAACTGTAGTTATGAGTGTTTGTGTGCCCTAAAATGTGTCTCACCCACTACCAGGATTACTTGGACTGGTCATGGCTCCTATCACAGCATCAGTAGCCAGCGTTGCTCTCAGTGGCTCCGATTCAAACCAGCGATTGAGGATCTACAACACCAAACGCAATAGTCATGACGCAGTCAATGGAAAACATCAATTAATGCCAAATGTTATATAAGTTATAACAAACCTTCATTATTGGTGCAGTTATAATCTCATAAAAGTCTGGAATGTTTGTGCCCAGTTTCAAACCTATAAATTTCAAAAACATAACTCATCGTGACTCTGTCACTGCAGAAAACAAAATAAGTTCATGGTGAATAGTTTGTTATTCTGACATAAAAATATAGATGTTTATTTCCAAAATGTGCATCCACCAACACACCACATTTGACAATAGGCATCAGAGTTTTAGCTGCAGTCAGCCTCTTCCTCAGTGATCCAGTGGTAACACCAGGAATGTCAACAGGAGGAGCATCTAGAAGAGGATGGGTAGCTTCTGCTAGCTTATCAAGGTATGCAATGTAATCTGGAAAAGCCTGGGTACATGGCAAAGAATAGGTGAAGGTGATGGTGAGCGAAGGGAGGTGGAATTCCATGAGAAAAAGGACAGAGTAAATGAAGACTGAGTAAAATGCAGAGTCATGCACATTACAGTTTAGCATTTACCATGGCAATCACAATACTTAAATTACCTTAGCATCCTTCTTTGAGAACTTTCTGATCTCCATCTGGTTCATGGCCAGATCTGAGCCCAGGGTGAGAGACCTTGGTGGGGCACCGCTCACCCCCTCCTCCAACATGGGGGTGAAAGCATGGGGGTCCCTCATATACACCTTCAGCCCATGTTTCTGAAGTTGTACGCATACAAAAAATGAAGAGCAGTAAATAAGATCAAGCCTTCTCAAAATGAGCTGAATTCATATATTATACTCCATTACCATGTTTACCTTGAGCTCCAAGTCTGCATATATGTGGGGTCTTAATAAACTGAGCAAATAAGAACACCTGGAGAAGCGGAAACCTATACATGAAGGACACAATAAAGTACATTTCTTTCAATATGACTTCCCTTGATAAAACACATCTTAAGTTATAAACGTGTAAAAGTAAAAATTTACAAAACTGTGTTCAACATTAAACATTAACTAAGCCCTAATAAACACATTTACATGCAGTCTGCAAAAATTAAATGCCCTCCACCACTGAAGAGTTAGTTTACCCAAATTACAAAAATACATATTTACATAAATACATATTATAGTACCAAGCCATGCAGATAGTTTGGAGATTTTTGTGTTGCCTTGTTTTTGTTACTCTGAATAATCAACAGAACATGCTGTCAACAGTTTTTAAGGACTGTTAGAAAGTAGTTCTAGTGTAAAGCGTGTATACGTGAAGATAATACTAGGGCTATTCAAGGGATTCGTTTTTGACTGATTCCAGTCAGAGGCTGTCCTACCAGGGAAGATTTCCTCTGAAACAGCTGCTCCTCCCAGCAGATGTCTGCGCTCCAGCACTGCTGTCTTCAGTCCTCCCTTCTGAAGATAGGCAGCCTACACACACACACACACACGTTTGTTCTTCCATCTCCGTGGGGACATCTCATTGACATAATGCATTCCCTAGCCCCTTACCCTAACCATAACCATCACAACTACATGTCCAACTTTAACTCTTAGACTATTTCTAACCTTACCACAATTGTAACCTGAATCTGAAAATCAAACCTTAAACCCAAAAGAACAGTCTCTACCAATGGAGACCACGGGGACACAAAGTCACCATCTGTTCTTCTGTCCCCATGGTGACAAAAATCCCCATCAGTTCCCAACCAGGATATAAAAACATTAGAAACACACAAACACACACACACACACACACACACACACACACACACACACACACACACACACACTTTCCCTGTGGCACATGACCTTTACCCTGTTGCTGAATCTTATGTTGTATTACAGCCTAACTACTGTAGGTGTTGGGAAATAAGTATATGTACTCACTGCCACCAATCCATTGTGTCCTGCAAAGAAATATATCATAGGCTATGTTACGTTATGCATGCTGCTCTACTGTACTTTTTACATTCAGGTTAAATGAGTCCAAAGTTAAACAATTCAGATGAAATTGTTTTGCAAAAGAGTTAAATATAATAGAGACCGCGCCGAATCTCAAGGCCGAGAAAGACATTCTTACTTTTGCGAACTTTTAAAAACTTTGTTGCAAAATGTTGCGTGGGTCGTTAAACTGCAGCACATCTTCTGTGTTTTCTATACAGTTCACAGATCTCACCTCCTCCAATGACCAGCGCGTCATATTGGGATTTCAAAGCGGTGTGACTGGATCTGGATCTAGTCACTGTCCCCATTACAATCACAGCCCTCCGTCCTCGGTCAGTCCACGCCGCTGCAGCCATAGCAGTAATGTGAGGCAGGTTACGTAAAGATCCGGGTATCCAAAGGACTGCGATCCTTAGGCTACTCTGTAACTGCGCAGCTTTTAGCCCCGACGAAATATGTGCCTGTACATGCAATAAAAAATTTAGCCTATGCTATATGTAACCTATTCCAACACGTGCCCACTAACCGGCCCTTTATATAAAAGCTTATCCTTAACTTATTTGTTCGGTTTTTATTTTTCAAATGATAAACCTTTTTCAAAAATAGGAGGTCACATTTGTTGGATTATTTCGATACCATTGAGTTGTTGCTGTTACATGTGCGTACTTACAGAAAACAGAAAAAAACTTGGATAAATAAAAATATATAGGCTAAGGAGTGACCACATTACCACAATTACAGTAAGAATGCAGTGAATACAAAAGTGCAGCGTTATGGCTCATACCCTTAATGTGACAAGTGCATGAGCTTGTTTATATAACAACTGAAGCATTTGGGATGTGGACTGCTTCAGGATAAGTTAAAGCGAGATATTCTAGTTTCAATGCAGTCTCATACACTATCAAGGCTACACACAAATCTAGCTATCTCAACCAGTTATTATCCACCTGGCCACTTGGGGGCACAATTGTTTCAGTTAATCCAGCTCTAGAGCCCTGTGTGATGGTTTCCAATAACAGCACTTTCAAAAGTTGCATCATTATCAGCAAGGTCAGTCAAAACTCATTCAATTATTTCACATTATTTTTATTGCCATTCTGTGTTTATAGTGAAAAAATGTTTGATATTGGCAAAAGCTTATGAGATGCCAACTAGTTTATGAATAAATACCTCAATGACTTTTCCAGACTTTCATATCCAGACACTTTCTGAAAATCTTGAGAAAGTACAAATACGTAAATCTAAAAAATGGGTCACAAGATGTCAGGATACAATGTAACCATACATTTGCTCCACAGACCACTGTGACTTGTTTGTAAAGGTGTTTTCACACAACACATATGAAGAATAATATTCAGAAAGTGTAGTTCAAGACATCCCCTCTTAGCTGGTTTGGGCTCAAGTCATCTCACAGTAAGGGTCCACCTTAAGAGTTTCAAGAAGAGCTCTTAACACAGAATGCTTTCTTAGTGCTGCTGTTGAAGATGTCATATTGGCCTAGTGGTTCACTTACCATGCATTAATAAGATAAGAGGCCATAGATCATCTGTGGACCTAAGCAACAGTCCAGGGAGTAGACAGCCAGAGATGGAGATTGTCTATTGGGATCTTAGGAGGGAAGGGTGATAATTGGTACAAAAACAACCAAACCCAGCAGAACATAACAAAGTTATCATCTCATCTTGTGTCTATAATGTGGATTTTTTACTATATTTTGCTTAGACAGTGTAAAATAATTCCTGAGGCTTATATAGATTGTGCACTCTCTTGGCAGGGGGAATGAAATGAGGTGTTATGGTGATCTAGAGTTTCCCGTTATACTTAACATGCCTCTCCCTTGGTGTATTAGAGAAGCATTAGTTTCAGGGAAGAGAAATTATCTTGATATGTTGTCTGCTTGGTTTTCCTTTAAGGAACGTCTGCGGACAACAGACAATCACCCATAACTAGATCAGAAGCAGGAGATTTTGTTCTTGTAAGCAGAAATTAACACTTCATTCCCCTTTGTCGGCAGAAATTCAACACTACAGCCCTCGAAGGCTCTCCTAGGCAATAAAGGAGAAAATTAAATTATGTTATAACAGTGCCGCACCAAAACACAATTACCTCATTTTCTGGTGGGGAAAAATGTGCTCCTTTTCCTGCAGGCAGAGAGGTTCACTGGTGAAGCTGTTAGGCTTGGAGACATTTATCTGACAGCTCTGCGCATTCCTAATTATGAAATTTAAGCTACTGTCTCATAGCAGAACATAAAAAGGTGTTACAGCGCAAAAAAAACATATGTAGGCCTAACTTCCTTAAGGGATTCTTACTTCCTCATTGTAACTTGGAACACTGAGGACATATGTATGTTTAGTTTTTAACCAATGATGAGTAATTTAGTGTGTGTGGCTCAGGGGGGAAAACAAAATAAACTGCAACATAGAAAGACACTGTAGCCTTTAAGGAATTGACTGTGTCATGTTTTCTGAATAAAACTTCACTGACAAAAAAAAGATATGATTTTGTTGTAAAGTGTGGGTAAAATTAATGTGTCGATGTGTAGGGGTAGCCTCCATGGAGAGCGATGAATGGATTAATGAATGGATCTGAACACCTGCAGGACAAAAAAGCGCCAAAACATGTAGTTAAATGTCCATACTTTTCAGTTTAACACAGAGAAATGTTAGTCTGTGTAATGTATTTTGAAACGATTAGTCTACTAATCTATTAATTAATCAACAGAAAACTGTTTTGAAATTGATACATTACGGTCATTTATCAAGCAAAACTTCCAAACATTTGCTGGTTCTGGCTTCTTGAAAATTTGTTATATGGATATAAATTGAATATCTTTAGGTTTTGGGTTTGTGCAAAGACAAAACAAGTCTGTGAACATGTTTTCTGGGACTCTCTGGAAACTTGTGATGGTCATTTTAGACCAATAATTTTTTTAGATTTTATAGCCTATTAAGCCAAGTCGATAATGACAATAATTGTTAGTATGCAGCCCTAAAATGACCCCAAGATTATAATATTTTATTGTGATACTATGAAGTGCTTGTTTATTAATACTTTACTCTCTTTGTACTCTTGACAGATAATTTTTCCCTTTCTTAATGTGGCACAGGTTACTCAAAAATTATGTTTTGTAATATTGTTTAAAATGTAAATTAAACATTTTTGCACAATTTTATTAAGACGTTCGATAAGACTTCTTAAAATGAAATTTTATTAAAATACTTAGAAGCTCTAACTGGCACAGGTATTTACATTATTCTGAACAACCTATATATTTGTAAATACTGCACATTTGAAGTTTTGTGGTGCCAAGATAAGCACATAAGCTAACCAGTTAAAATACTTTGTATTCACAGGTGGAAATTAATATTAGCACGACAGCTGTTGTCATTCAACTCTTTACATAGCTTGATTTTGACGATAGTTTACTATCTACACATTAATTAGTTGATAATTACTTTCATAGGCTTCATTATGTCGCCTAAAATGTAAGCTCCAGAGATATGCAAAATGAATAAAAGCTGTAGTTCAAAACACCGCAAACTGGAAATAAAAAATCAGCATCAAGTAACAACTCAAATGTACACTAATTAAACTGAACACATGGGCTACTGTATGTGTACAATAATCTTTATCGTTTTCATATCATTCTCAATTCAAGACATGTCCTTTAGAGTGACCTACGTGCCCTTTGATAGCTTTCACAGATGTACTTGAAGTGAAGCGATGCCCCATGTAAAACGCCACATTTGAGGTCCTCGCCTAAATGTAGTCGTGAGTGTCAGGTCTATAACCCAATAGCGTGAGTAGGACTTGGCTATGGTAACCAATCAGAGATGACTTCCTCATCGCGGCCTGTGGTGGGCTCAGTGTGTATTTGTCCGCCACGACCTCCCTTGCTTGGCTCTGCCTAGGAAATACAGAGGCGTGGAGGGAATCCTGTAGCAGGCAAGGAGCTGAAACCAGCCTTCCACGAGGGAATGTAAGACTTCAGGACTGAAATCAGCCACAAGACGCCGTGTCTGCGTGACTAAAGACTTTACACACTAGCTGGGTTCTCATGGAAGCAGATGGATTTGTGAGGAGGCGTCGGATGACAGCGGAGACTACAGGCAATGATCCCGGGGTTGCTGGTGCCTCTGCCGGGGCAGAAGTTCGATGGCTGGGGGGCAGGTTCTGGGGAGTTTCAGAAAGTATCGTGGGGAGCCTGACACCCCGGATCGGAGGGGAAACAGAGCTACAGACTGTTGATTGTATCTGCAGTGCACAGGATGCACAACCAGAGGACTCTGAACCAGACTATGAGGGTTTGCCACAGGGAGCTTCCACTAGCACCCACATGTTGGCTGGAGCCGTGGCCGGGATCATGGAGCACTGCCTCATGTTCCCCATCGATTGTGTCAAGGTAGCATAGCTCAGCAGCTAACCAGCTGACTCGCAACTTTTTATGAATGTTGGGCGCTTTCTCGGCCAAGGTCTCTGCTCTGCGGATGTTATTCTTGTAGCCAACATGTTGGTTAGCATAGCTTATTAGCCTGCACGCTAACCTAAACACGCTGCAGAGCTGACGGGGTGTGAGGACAAGGTCAGTCTGCTCTGTTAGCGTTTCACAACCCTACTAGCTAACTAATACTAGCTAGTTGTTATGACAGCCTTCAACAGGATCAAACTCAGGAGCCCATTTCGTCACCCTGTTTAAAACTACTAAACATCATCATCAAACCAATTTGCTGTCAAAACCTCCACGGACATAATGTTTCCTAACTAATGTTTACATTTTATGTCTAAGTAATTCATGTGGCGTTAGCTGGAAAGAGGAACCAGTTCTTAATGCCAACTGCAACAACAGTTCTGGGAGTTGTACTCTCTGTTTACAAAACAACGGCTTGATTGAATGCTGTTCCTAATAAGTGCCACTATTACTACAAGACTACCACTATTATTACGAAACACACAAAAATGAACTACATTGCAATTTTAATACATTTTGGCCTGTTCACTGTGCAGCATCTGTTGCTTCTTTCCCAACACAACGTTTTTTTTTTGTAGTTTGTGCAGTGTGGCAGCAGACCCACTGCTTCATCATATCCCAGCAACTAACTGTTCTAAAGGTCTCTTCTTGAAACTCTTAAGGTGGACCCTTACTAAAGGTCTTCTGATCACATGTGAGTCATGCAACTAAAGTTCTTATCATGTGGTCTTCTTTGTGATTTATGAATTAGTTTTATTTTGTTTTAAATTTAAACGTAGCTAATGAGGCATGACCTATTGCCCCAAGACATCAGCTAGTTACATCAGCTCTGCATAACACAGGCGCAGGGTCAGAGAGGTGGGGCAAGTGGCAATGAGCTTTTGTACTGTCAGCTGTCCATGTCAGACTGAAAAGCAGTTCATACGTCCATGCTTCATCCACGTCTCTTCCACCTGTAGTCCAAACACTCTTGCGGCCTGTCCATCCTCAAACCTGGACAAGGCCAATGTTGACAGAGCCTTCTAATGTGTGGAGTGTGTGCCACTGCCATAGCTATTGGGTTACAGAATCTTTCCAAGCACGCCGCAGGAGATTTGGGGCATTGTGACTCAGCAACATTAAGTCTACTACACAGAAACAGCCACATGTTTTAGATTCCTATCCCTATCATTTAGCGGTCTTCCCGTATACAAAATAAAGGCTTCCCCTCCTGTACGATAAGCTCCCCACTTAAGAGATCATTGTGTAATTATTGTTTTAAATTCCACTGTCATTCTCCTTTTAATGTATCCTAAATCCCAGTAATTGGTTATGGATTTGAAAAAGCATGTTGCATTTGTAGGTCTTTCAGAGTGTAAACAAGGTGCACATGAATGGAATTTGAATTGAATTTGTCATAGAAAGAAACCAAAAAGTCTTAAGTATTCTCTCCAAAGAGTGTTTCATGTAGTGTTTACATTAAGGACAAAGGTCATTGCTTTGTAGATGTGCAAACATACTACAGATACACACCGTACCCATGGCTATTAATCGCAAGACGCCCATGCATGCTTTTTTATGGGGCATCAATGAATGAATGAACAAGGAAGCCAGTATTCAGATTACACTCCTTTCACTATCATGCAAAGGGATGTGCAATAGGGTTATGTGTCAGGTGTGAAATAACTTGATTCATTCATACGCGTACTACTGTTAGCTAGCTCGCTTTGGGTCCTGCATTCCACAGCTGTAGTACAGAGTGACACAAGGCCATGTTTATTCTTTGCTAGAGCTCTCCATGCACATACACAGTGGGGTGTAAGTTTGTCCATTCAGCTGGAAGTTTGGTATTTGGGGATTATGTTGCTGCTAATTCCTGAGAGGCAGCCATACTCGCCTAGTCCGCCCCCAGGCAACCCTTTCTAAATACCTGAATACCAAATGGCAGAGCTTGAAACTTTTATGTATATACATACGTATGTATGTACGTGTGTGTGTGTATATATATATATATTTCTTTTTTTTCTTTTTTTTTAAATGTGTCTCCGCATGCATGTTTGTGTGTGTGTGTTAAGAGGAAGAGAGGAAGGTGTGCTTCTTTAGGGTCAGTGGGAAAAGAAGCTTACAGGAAGTCAGTTTATGTCCCCTTGTGACCTTGGAGCTTGTAACTCCATACTTCCTTCTATTCAATTATGCATGTACACCAACACAAACCACACACAATGCCGAACACCTCATTTCCCTTATTTGACCCCTTATTCACACTGCAGCCTATCAAGAACTCATTTCATTGCCATGCTATTTTTTTTTACTGTATTAGGCAGACATGTGGTAAGACTTCAATTATGTATTACACCCTATTTTCCTATCCAACTCAGATCAAATTCATGGACATATTACTACACCTAGGACCTATTACTATACCTAGCCCTGGTGCGTGGGAAGGGAGCACACTGTACTGAACTTTGCTACATTCCACCTTTTCCTCTTTTCCAGACACGAATGCAGAGCCTGCAGCCCGAACCCGCAGCCCGCTACAGGAACGTGATGGATGCTCTTCGCCGAATTATAGCCACAGAGGGAGTGTGGCGGCCAATGAGAGGGCTGAATGCAACAGCAGTTGGGGCGGGACCTGCTCATGCCCTCTATTTTGCCTGCTATGAGAAACTCAAAAAGACTCTAAGTGATGTCATTCACCCAGGGGCTAACAGTCATTTGGCTAATGGTACCATAAAACATACATATACACACTTTTAACAGTGGCATTATACCAAAGATGTACAGATCATGTATGGCTATCTTAACTTTTGAGATCACCATGAGATAGGTTGATACGTAGTACTTGTTCAGCTACAACCCTAATGCCAAGCGGCATCAGTGTGATCTCTATGAAGCTACTGACTCAGCTTTAATCTGGTCCCAGTCCTAAAAACCCCTGGCAGGCCATCAAATTGGATAGAACCTTTTCATAGCTACAGTTGCGCCAATGCCAGGGTCAGCTGATGATATGTCGCTGACTTTTAGAAAAGTTAAATAATTTGTCTTATTTGGGTCAAGTTCAGCAGTCACCTCTGCTGCAAACTGTAAAGAGATTCAACTTGAGGACCTTGCCCTGAATTTCGACCATTTCCTTATTCCGTCTTCTCCCTACTCTGTCTCTTCCTTGTTTTCCAGTTTAGTGGGAGGCTGGGTAAGTCCTCTTTCTCCAATTTCATCTGCTCTCTCCTCTGTTGGTCTTGTCTGTTCCAAGTTTTTGGGTTTGGTTTAATGAATGAACACTCTTGTCCACCAGGTGTCTCTCTTTGCTCAGGTTTGGCCTCCTGAATTAGGAGTGATTTACACCTGTGCAATTTGCAGAAGCAGAAGTGCCAGTTCTGCTGTAGTGATATAATGTTTTGAGCATGACATCTGCAGCTTTTAGGAATAAGGCAGTGGAGGCTGTGACATGATTAAAATGGGCGCTTAGGGTTTCAAGTGAAAAGGCTTTTTCCGGCTCATTTTATGCCTCTTGACTGCAGTATGTTCTCTTTTCCTTCTGTGTTGTTGCTGATTTATCTCAATATGTAGTAATTTCCGAGGTGTGTTTGTTTCAGGAACAGCTGGGTGTGTGGCCACACTGCTTCATGATGCAGCCATGAACCCAGCTGAAGGTAAGGACATAATTACAATGTCATTTGCCTTTTCACAACATAATTAGGATGGGCTTAAACAATTATCTCAAAACAAAAGTTTGCTTCAGAAATATCAGTTAAGAAACTTGCAGGTGCCATGCCTGAGCCAACGGTTTTTTACATGCTGGCCTTAACCCTGAAGTTTCACATATTGACTTTCACAGCTGCCTCTTGTCCACCTGCCCAAACATATCAGTAGAAGGACACAAGTCCGAGTCCTCTTGTGCAGCTGTTAGATGGGGTGCAGCTGCCTGAGCTATTAAAATGACACACTGCAGGCAACATCTCACTAATTTCTTCTTTTCTTTTTCCATCTTTGTTCCCTTCACACTGCCAACCCTGGACACATTTGGCCTTCTCCTCCATCAATACATCTACCCATGTGTGTCCCTAGTTGTGAAGCAGCGCATGCAGATGTATAATTCGCCGTACCGTGGCGTGTTGGACTGTGTACGTGCCGTGTGGCAGAAAGAGGGCCCTGCTGCATTCTACCGCAGCTACACCACCCAGCTCACCATGAACGTGCCCTTCCAGGCACTCCACTTCATGACCTACGAGTACCTTCAGGAGCTGCTCAACCCCCACAGACAGTACAATCCCTCGTCCCACATGTTGTCTGGAGCTTTGGCTGGAGCCATTGCGGCTGCGGCCACCACACCTCTGGATGTCTGCAAGACCCTGCTCAACACCCAGGAGTCTCTGACCCTCGGCTCCCTGTCCTCCGGCCAAGGCCCTGGCAAGGGCCAAGGAGCCCACAGACACATCTCAGGCCTGGCCCATGCCTTTCGGACAGTTTACAGGCTGGGCGGCCTGCAGGGCTTCTTCAGGGGAGTCCAGGCAAGGGTCATCTACCAGATGCCCTCAACAGCCATCAGCTGGTCGGTCTATGAGTTCTTCAAGTATGGACTCACCAAGCGCCAGCACGACAAGAGGAGAGCGCAGCACCTGGAGGCTTAGATGTAGATATCTTCTCTGTTTAATCTCCTCAAATATTTCTCTCCCCTCTCTTTGAGGAGAAGATGAAGTCAATACGCACATAGAATCTGACAAATATCCACCTCAGTCCCATCCCCTTCAGACATAGCAGACAAGAAAGACATCTTCAAGGACAGTTTAAGTAGTTTCATTTCTGCTACACTGTTTCAAGGCTAGAAATGGTTTGAGTTATATTTTTTCTCTCTCCTAGAATTAAACATTTACACAGTATTATAGAACATGTTAACCGGGAGACATTCTGGTCCAAGCTAAGGATAAATGTGAAGAACGCACACATTTTGAGTCGGAAAGGTATTCAGCAGAGGGCAGTAGTGTTACTTTGTTAACTCTCCTATAGTTTCATAAGCTTTGCTATCCTAGGAGCAGATTGTTATTTTCACCCATCCAAACCTTGAATTTGTCATTAAAAATGATAACTGACTCCTGATCCAGCCCCTTTATTGGATTCTTGAATTAAATATTTTATACAGACTATTCTCACAGTAATCCCAGACAAGACAGGCTCATTTTGGTGTTTAGTTCAGGCTTCACACAGGCATTCAGACACTTTGATCCAAGTGTTTTGGCCATATAGAATCAAAAGCAAATTTTTAAATTTCTTGTTAAGCTATCATACATTCATTCCCTGGCATGAATCAGTACCCAGATATTTTTCTGAAGAAATATTGAATGGGACCCTGACAACATGGCAACTCACAATAGTTGAAAGCAAAACTTAAGACCATCATATTGTACATCTTGATTTCTTGAACTGTGTAATTTGGACAGTGTTTGATAATTTCACAGACTATCAAAAACCATAGACCATAGATCAGATTTTGGGTTCCCTTTTTGTTAAGCTATTGGCACGTAAAAGGAATATATTTATTTTCCCTTTTCAGATGTTTAAAATAGTTCCCTATGATGTATTTTCAGTAGCTCCAAAGTATCTGAAGTGCACCTGTAATTTATTTTTAATCATTTTGATTTTGATTTTATTTCTAGCAAATATATTACTTTAAACTTTCTCTCTGGTTTCCCCCATTTGTGTTTAGTCTGACCTTGGATCTTCCAAAAACTCACCATTAATGCCTTGTGTTTGGCGGAGCAGACATTGCAGCTGTTTTCAGCTTGTGAACTACTGAGTTACAATATGTGTGCTCAACAGCAAAGGTTGTGTACAATGTGCTTTGCCCAGAATTTAACTTTCAAGGAGTTCAGTATCCCACAAGTCACGTATCTGTGCCCCCATTGAGTACATATAAATGGAAGCTGTCATTCTTATTGACTGATGTCTGATTGTTTCCAATACTGAATTGCACTCGTTGAATAAAGACTGGGCAGCGGGTCTCTACTCACTGCTCATAAATGATGGGAGCCCTCTTTTGATTTTTTGATAGCTGTGTGAAGATGACTTAAAAGAAGGTTCATGCCTATTTAAATATGTATTGCCATTTTAATCTGTGTGTGATTATAAAATATTCAAGTCTTTGACCCTGTCCCTAGTAGAGAGAAAAGAAAGGAATAAATGCCCTCAGCCACATCTGCGCTGCCAGAAACACAAAGTGTTTGCCTGTGTTTTTAGGTGTTTATTTTTAGTTTGAGCCAGGTACAGTTGTTTAGTCTTGAACACAGGTGCAGATTTCAACTTTGACCCACAAGACTGAAAACACAATTTGAACTTGTGGACACATTGCCTGCGTACAAACAGCTTGGAGAGTGAAGCTTTGGAATTCAGCAAATGATGCATGATAAAGTAAACGTCCATAACCTTGCTATGACATCTGGAGCGAGCTGGCCCTCATACCTTTAGCAGTAGTGATCAAGTCAAAATTGCAGGAGGATCTCTTTCTCCGGTGGAAAATGAGGCATTGAGACACTGGAATACTAATCTTGAAACAGTGAAGGCCATTGCCAGTTTTACAGAGGGTCCTCGAAACATGCATTCCTGTTAAGTGACAGATCTGTGAGATTAGACCTGCATCAGCGGCAATAATTTTGTTAGAATAAAGAGACAGAGTAATATTTTTTCCTTACAAAAACTGCACACTCACGTGTACACTCACTAACTCAACTGTCATGATAACTCATTTTCATAAATGTATGATCCATGCTGAAAAAAATGGTTGACAGATGTCATAGTATGCATGTAGACAGGAATATAATATGTCCTACCATCACCAGTCACTCTGGCGAGTCCACAAAACCATATTTTTATATAGAATGTGGAAGAAAAAGTAATTTCATTATTAGTCCTGTAAATATGAGTCAATCAAAATCCAATCAATATTTGGTGTGACCACCCTTTGCCATCAAAACATCATCAATTCTTCTAGGAACACTTGCACAAAGTCAGAGAATTTGTGGGCATATCATCAGGTGTATTAAACAATTATACCAAACAGGTTCTAATGATCATCAACTCAATATGTAGGTTTAAACACAATCATTAATTGAAACAGAAACAGCTGTGTGGGAGGAATACAACTGGGTGTGGAAAAAACAAACTCAGCTAACAAGGTGAGGTTACTGAAGACAGTTTACTGTCAAAAGTCATACACCATGGCAAGACTGAGCACAACAAGAACACAAAAGCTAGTTTTACTGCATCAGCAAGGTCGCTTCTAGGCAGACGTTTCAAGGCAGACAGGTTTCCAAATGTGCTGTTTAGGCTCTTTTGAAGAAGCACAAAGAAACATCCAATGTTGAAGTCTGTAGACAGTGGTCTGCTAAGAAAACTTGAACTTCAAAACATCAATGTCACGCGACCATGGTTAAGTGAAGCTTCGGTGCACTTCATCCCTGTTTTGACAGGTGGCATACCTGCCGCTTCTATGCTTGATTGACAGTGTTTGGAACTAATCACACATCTAATGACATATGTAGAGTGAGAGAGAGATGGTGATGGGTTAGAGGTAACAATTTGATAGGTGCGTAGATAGATAATAGTGTATATTAAGATCTCTGGTGTGGGAACATTTTTTATTTGGAAACCCAAAATAAAGTTGAAGTTTTTGATTTGTGCTAGGCAACTTTCCCACTGCAATAATATATTCTCCATGATGTGCCATTTTAGAGGGCGCAGAGGGAGGTAACATTCCCCCTGTACATAGGCCTGCTGCTCCTGCACCATCAAAACAAGGTCTGCAATGTCTGAAAGATAATATAGATTAAATCCCAATCTGTCAAAAACTCACTGAGAAAGTCCCAAATTTTACATATGCTAACCTGGTAATGCATCTACAACATAACATCCAAATCACAACACCACCACCACCACTTTAAATTTGGTGGCCAAAACGGGACTTGTATTGAATCTAAATGTTTAATACCTGTTCATCTAAGCAATAGCCAGTAACAGTCCCATAGTTGTGTGTTTTACATTATAGTTACAGTCTCCTCCAAAAGTATTGGAACAGTAAGGCAAATTCCTTTGTTTTTCTTGTTCACTGAAGACATTTGAGTTTAAGATGAAAAGATGAGTATGAGACAAGAGTGCAGAATTTAAGCTCTCATTTTGTGGTATTCACATCTAGATGTGTTAAACAACTCAGGACATACCACCCTTTGTTTGAACCCACCCATTTTTCAAGTGAGCAAAACTATTGGAACATGTGACTGACCGATGTTTCTTGTTGCCCAGGTGTTGGCTTTTAGGTTGATTGTCCAAATTAAAGCTCTGCATGACTAGTTTAACTTTCCATCCTTGGTGGCACCTACTGGTATACTAAGAAACAGACGTTTTCCTTGGCCAACCTGTTCGACAACAGTAGTTGATGACTACTGACACCAACGACCTCCACGGTACAGAGGTGAAGGTATCACAATCCACTGTTCGAAGAAGACTCAGAGAGCAGAAATATTGAGGCCACACCACAAGATGCAAACCACTCATCAGCAGTAAGAATCAGAAGGCCAGGTTGAAATTTGCAGTACAAATATGAGTCACAAAAGTTCTAGAACACAATCTTATGGACTGATGAGGCCAAGATTAATTTCTATCAAAGTGATGGAAAGGCTAAAGTGTGGAGAAAGAAAGGAACTGCTTATGATCCGAAGCATAAAAGCTCATCTGTGAAGCATGGTGGAGGTAATGTCATGGCTTGGGTATGCATGGCTGCTTCTGCAACAGGCTCATTACTTATTGATGATGTAACTGATGATCCTCCCCTCTAGGAAGGCACTGAAGGGCATGGTCAGTGAAGTACAACACTGCCAAGAAGAAAGCCAAGGCTTACCTAGAGAAGGCTGACATGTGGTCATCCATTCATATGGATGGATACCTTGGAGTAACTTGCCATTGAATAAATATAGAGGCAAAGATGGCAACTGGTGTATTTGGGAGTCATCAGGTTGCACCAGTCCCACATGGCCCAGCATGATGGATGTGAAAAGTGTGCTCATAGCGGAGTTGCAAATAACCTCAAAGGTTCAATGCTTTGTGACGGCCAATGTAGCATACAACTGGCCCTGAGGTTGTACTGCATAGTCCATACTCGAACTCAAGACCTCGGTGTGACAGGCGGACGCGCTAACAGGAGGCTGAAACATTTGGGCGCTAGCATCAATCACTAGCGCATCTCTTAAGGCGTTGGGGAATGAGGTTTACTCACTACAAAACTAGCTGGCCACCATTACACATACATGGTATTATGTGCCCAACAACTGAACCTGTCCCCTACGCCATGGGACATGGCGTCTACACACTAAATCTCATTGTAAAGCGGGCCATTGATCAAACACAAACGTTTCATGAAATCCGTAACAAGGCACAGAAAATAAACAAACTTGTGGTGATGCAGGGATTGATGAGCCCACGACCCAAGTAGTCTTACATTCTGTCACTGTGTTACTTATGAATGGAATTACAATGAAAATAAATGATTCCCCCTTTTGCCGGGGATCCTTCGAACCACTGATCTAAAGAATAATGTAAGGTTCTGCCTACGATATGCAAATGCTGTACAACTACAATTTCCATTAAATCAGAACCACAGCCATCAATGTCTTCCAGCCCACAACAGCAGCAACATCAGCAAGCGATACAGGAACCGATACAGCCATGTCAATGAGACACATCATTCACAGTGCAACTGCTGATGCCACAGATGCTTTTGTTCCAAGGACAGATGATCCTTTGATTTATTGGCAGGATACACCCGTATATGATGACAAAAAAAACAAACAAAAAAAAAACATACTTGCATCCTAGCAAGAAGTGTTCCATGTGAACAAAGGCTAGCGAGGTCATACAGTGAGGAAAATAAGTATCTGAATACCCTGCTATTTTGCAAGTTCTCCCACTTAGAAATCAAAAAGTTAGAAGCATATCAAGGTTCTGGCGGGTAGGGCGTGGCCCTAGCCAGTCTCCAGACCTAAACCCAATAGAGAATCTTTGGTGGGATCTCAAACTCCGTGTTTCTCAGCGACAGCCCAGAAACCTGACTGATCTAGAGAAGATCTGTGTGGAGGAGTGGGCCAAAATCCCTCCTGCAGTGTGTGCAAACCTGGTGAAAAACTACAGGAAACGTTTGACCTCTGTAATTGGAAACAAAGGCTACTGTACCAAATATTAACATTGATTTTTTTCAGGTGTTCAAATACTTATTTGCAGCTGTATCATACAAATAAATAGTTTTAAAAAAAATCATACATTGTGATTTCTGGAGTTTATTTTTTAGATTATGTCTCTCACAGTGGACATGCACCTACGATGACAATTTCAGACCCCTCCATGATTTCTAAGTGG